>NMRB01003588.1:32561-44130 GCA_002633025.1 Notospermus geniculatus | reverse complement strand
CAAGGGTGGACCACGCGCTAGCCCTGCACATTATGCCTGTGGGGTGGATTCCGTGTCAAGTATCCTTGAACCGGACACGGCCCACCTACTCCCGAATGTGACAGATGATATCTGGCACACTGGACCGTTCATAGGCAGAGACGGAACCATAGACAACGTAACAGGTGCCGTCGTATCGAGCTATGCGAGGTCTTTCATGAAATTGTGCTGGACGTATTCGTTCAGGAACATCACAGTTTGGTCTGTAGATGATGTAAATCCGGAATTAGTAAAGCAAGAGAGAGCCATATTGAAGCCCGTCGGGATTTCGCTCTTTTACTGGAATTTACGGGCGTTGAGTGAAGAGGTATACCGACAAGCCATCCTCGATACTTTCTTTTTTATCGGTAGTACATTGTTTATCTTTCTCTTCATGTGGATACAAACATCATCCTTCCTTATCACATCTCTGGGCACCGCCAGCATCCTGACAAGCTTCATCGGCGCAAACCTCATCTATAACTGCATCATAGGATACAAGTACCTCGGCTTATTCAACATCCTGGCGTTGTTTGTTGTGCTTGGAATAGGAGCAGACGACATCTTTGTTTTCTACGACACGTGGAAGTCACTGCAACACGTGGACGACATGGAGGCCCGAATGGCCTTGACCTTTAAGAGAGCCGGCGCCGCCATGTTTACAACATCTCTGACAACAATGAGCGCCTTCTTCGTCAGCTCTTTTTCTCAGATCCTTCCCATATCATCTTTCGGTACATTCGCAGGTCTGACAGTTTTTGTCAACTATGTGTCTGTGATCATCTTCTTTCCGACCGTTGTTGCCGTCCATCACCGTTACTTTGAAACCTTTTGCTCGAGAAGGGATTCCCAAGTGACCAGGACATCAGCCGGTGGTGCAGCCAGTAATCGGGTTTTTCGGGCAGTATCAACGTTCTTCAAAGACCGATATTACGTTTGGGTCACCAAAAAGGTTTCGAAGTGGCTGATCACAACCGTCTTTGTTGTCCTTGTTGCCGGGATGGTGTACTCGAGCTCAAACATCAGGTTAGACCAGAAGCAATCCGTAAGTAGAGATAGCCTCAATTGTGGGGGGAGGGGTTAACAGAGTAGGCCTACAAATAACGGACTCAAAGGGTCGTATTCATAAAGCTGTCCTATCGTCAGAACCGTCTTAGGCCGGTTTAAGGGAAAGAATGTCCCCAGGAAAAACTGTCCCAGGAACAAAAGATCCTATTGTTACATTCTAATCTCGGACAATTGGTTTGTATACGCATGCCGCTTATTCCGTCATTCAACAATAGAAGTGGACACTTTTTACAGGGGGACACTAAAAACCTTTACACCGGTTCCAAGTGTGGTCAACCACTGCACTTGGAACCGGCCAAAGACGGTTCTAACGATAGAACCGCTTTATGAATACGACCCAAAGAGGTTAGTTGCTCCGTTTCCTCATGTTCAACAGGTCCAATATTCAAAATTTGGATAAAGTCTGCAGTCTCCAGAGTGAGTGTGGTTATCAAGGCTTTGAATCTAAGGGGCCTGATAGCCTAGTGGTTATCAGGTCCCGGGTTCGAATCCAGCCCGGGCCATATGGGATTTAATTCCCGGCTCTTCAGTCCGTCGCATGGGACAGTAAGCCCTGGTGCCTTGTACCTTGTGTCTTTGCAAGGGCAAGTAAAAGACCCCATCCAAGTGAGGAACATGAGTAGCTTGTGATGGCCTCCTCCGTACTTACCAGGGCCAATAATGCTATAGCGTCGGCCCTGACGGAAAAACGAAATACAAATACAATCTAAGGGGCCTACGAAGATTGGCAGTTCCTCTTACTGCATACAGGACCAGGCTACAATGTACATCATCAGCCGTAAATGAAACCACAAATCTTATGTTGCAGATTAAAGCCTTCAAGGATAAAAACATGCTGGAAACTGCCATGAAGAAGACAGCATTTAATTACAAACTTGGTGCAGAAGATAAAATGGTGACAGTGTATATAGTTTGGGGGCTTGGTCCAAGAGATATGAGTAAGTGTAAACGGCTGGAATACACACAATGGCATCCTTGCTCTGGCCAGGCTGTTTACGATGAAGATTTTAACATCGAGAAGCCGGAGAACCAATTAGCCGTCCTCAACCTGTGCCGAAATCTCACCCAACTCGGCACACCATTTCGAGAGGATCTCATTCTTCAGAGTGGCGGGAACGGAACCAATCGGATCGTCTGCTTCATGGAGTATTTTGATCTATTTCTCAGGGTGAGTAGTGCTGTTTAGTAAAACTCCTCCCCTTTTCCTGTCTTCCTTTGCAAAAAACAATGTTCGAGTCACTGGGTCTACTCGTTCCTTTACAAAGTCTGATACGTCTTGTACGTCTTTTACAGTAAGCGCACCCCACTACATGTAGCTTTCTCTTTAAAATATCCGAGATAGTTCCAACTGACAAAGTAGTCTTAACTTTCAGACAGTCTCCAAAATGTTGAATCGCATCCCCTTCGTCCATGTTGACCTAAAAGTTCCCTTGAGAGTGGAAGACATAGAACCTGTGATACCAATCCTAGAGCCGCTTGTTGGTCTGAAACTTAATGTGTCCGCCATGCGAAATCCAGTACAAGTAAGTTCCTGAAGAAATGTTGTTCTGTGAAGGAAGTGTGATACGCAAGGACATTTCTTTCTTCAGTCCTTCTTGACTTCTCAAGATGAGGATTGCTTTTTGCATGAAAGCAGCATCGGCTTTGCACTCTTAGCCCAAAAGGTTCTTTAGGGGTTCTTTGTGCCACACCAGAGGAACCCCAAGGTTCTGTATAGAACCTTCTGTAAAGAACCCGAAAGGTTTCCATATAGAACCTTTCTGTCGCCAAAGAACCCATAAAGGTTCCAGTTAGAACCCTTTTCTGAGGGAAAGGTTCTATCTGGAACCTCTAGGGGTTCGTAAACAACCCGAGGGTTCTTAAATCAGAGGGTTCTCCTGGACAGGTGTGGCACCAAAGAACCTTTTCGGCTAAGAGTGTGCCAAAGATGACGTGTAGGCCTACACATGGTCGTTGTCCTCTGTCTTCCCTGTCTCCTCGATCACGTCGACTGGGCTGGTGACTTCCTCGGCCAATTTCATTTGGTACCATGAAAACAGTCGTGAATTTTTCTCTTCCAGACAATAATGTGGCTGTTCATTGAGAAGAATGCCACGCAATTAAAACAGTTCGTCGGCTTTAAGCAGACCCAGAACGTCATTGCTTTTCAGAACGGTAAGATGAAACGACTAGATGAAACATAACGGCGACCAAGAGGCGCATCTCCATTGACAGGAAGTTGAAATCATGCAGTTCTTGTAGGCATAGATGGTGNAGTGATTCGACTGAAGGTGAACGAAGGCTTGAGATTGCAGAAAGAATGGGAGAAGTACACGGTGAACGCGGTATGTTGACGTAGTCATGCAAAGACCCGTCGATGTTGATGAGGAAGAACGTGCGGGGTCACCTTTGGTGCAGGGTGGGAGGGGGGGGGCAGTGAGAACATGCGGGGCACCTTTGGTGTAGGGTGGGAGGGGGCAGAGAGAACTTGCGGGGCACCTTTGGTGCATGGTGGGAGGGGGCAGTGAGAACTTGCGGGGTCAACTCTCGTACAGGGAAGTGCGGGGGGTCACCTCTGGTGCATGGTTGGGGGGGGGGGGGCTTCAACCCACTGTCAAAACAGGATATTGTATACACTGGGCGAACTACTTCAAATCAGTCCTTTGCTGTGTCCTAACCTGAATCCACGCTGTACAATTCCAGATGAAGAACATGCCTACCGGTGTCGACAAAGCCTGGCAAGTCGCGGGGAACTGGTTCTTGGCACGGCAGAAAAAAGTAAGCGTTTTGCGAAGCATTTGTCAGGGTGAACAGTCCAGAAATTGACTGGCTTCTGATAATTTCCCAGAAAACGAATCACTTATCTCCTTCTCGTCCTTCGTAATGAAGGATGGGTGTGATTAGTCCGGTGTGGATAACGGTCGAAACATTCCTTCCTTTTCAGAACATGATGTACAGAGCCTTGACCGGTATTGCCCTCTCTCTTTGCCTGGCCTTCGTGGTGTTGCTGGCAACAACCAGAAACTTCATCCTTGCTTTCCTGGCAGAGATCACGCTGGCTGGGACTGTTGTGTGCGTGGTCGGGATCCTACCAATAGGTGGATGGGACTTTGGGGTAAGTAAGGACAGTATTGAGTCGAAGTTTTCAATAGTCTTGGGGTAACGATGCGCAAAACACTGATAACAAAACATTTCTTCTCTTTTAGGCTTTGGAGAGTATCAACATGTGTTTCGTGGCTGGCCTCGCTGTGGACTACATCGTGCACGTGGTGGAGGCCTACAGCATGTCAAACTACAACACAAGAAAGGAAAGAACTAAGGATGCTTTAGGTCGGATCGGAGTTTCTGTTCTATCCGGGGCAGTCACAACACTTGGCGCATCTTTCTTCATGTTTTTCGCTAGGATCCTTTTCTTCATGCAGTTTGGGACGTTCATATTTTGTACTGTAGGCTTCTCTCTGCTGTTTGCACTCATTTTCTTTCCTGCCGTCCTGGACACCCTCGGGCCATCTGGGGACGTCGGATCTGTTAGGTGGATTTTTCATAAGATATCGAGGAAACGTGGTCGATTATGATAAAGGAACTCATTGGAAAGACTCATCATGGAGGCGATTAAAACAATAGAACAAATGATGGTATGGTACAGGCAACAGGAACATTCTCAGGCCTTTTGCGATGTGGGAAAGGGGAGACCGTTTTTTAAACAGGTGCAGGGTTGGGTAAATAAAGAGGTGATGCAGGAGCCAAACACTCCAAACTGAATTACTCTACAGGTGTCGTCAGCGAAACCCGCGAAAAAACAAAATTCTTCGGTTGGACACGTGCGAGGGTATTTCTTCTGCCATCGCCGTCAACGATGGCGACGTTGTAACAGCCAATCGTTGCGTTTGTTACTGTGGACCAATCAGAGTGCTTCATAGTGATAGCCCAGCACTTGTTATAACAAGTGCTGGGCTATCACATGTAATTACATGCGGGGCACTGTATTTTGCGTTATCTGCCGGTAGAGGGCGGGCCATTTAGAACACAACATCTTCCATCATTCCGCGCCACTATCAATCAGCTAATAAACACTTCTAAAAAAACCTCGAAAGATGATGTACATTACCAGTATCTGCCACTGCCAGTACGGTACAATGAACGCTGTGCAGCAACAATACTCACGTTTGGTATATTAGTATTTTACGTGCATCGATTACAATATTCGTAAGGTTGTACTGGTTTGGGATCCATTCATTCTGTAAATTGGGCCAGGCACCTCTCTCACACAATGACACGTACCATATTTTTGTTGTTATTAATATGTATGAGGCGGATTCGCGTTATTAAAACGAACACATTGGACGGAGGATTGAGATTTTTGTCTTTTGCTTCCGTTTTGGAACAAGTCTTTGCATTCACGTCCAAGTAATGCATCGGCTTATTGCTGGTGATAGGCCAGATGAGAATGGCGAGATTGGTCCGGTGGAGACAGAGTAAGGATCTGTGCTGACCAGGTAAGAACATGACCCCAGACTGGAACTCTGTCCTATTCGTAGTTTGTTGATAATGCATGCCAGGTTTCCGGTCTCGGCCGCGGCTGAGATGTGGTTTTTGGTTGGGCGGGTAATGCGCGCCTTGATATGGAGGTCAATAGGCCCTAGGCCGACAGAAATGGAGAGCAAGAACGCCACTTCACGTAGCAATTATATCACTTGTGTGACATCTCATAATTGGCTATCTATTTTGTTGGAAATGGGACGCTGCCTATCAAATCTCTGCAAGTTAATGCTCGGAAATAAAGCGTTGTGTAGGCAACGCAGGGCTGCTTCTATTCAATCATTCAACATGTTGAATCGATCCGGCTACCGACAAAGCTGTTGATAAATGTATATACATGTACATACATTCATGTAGCATGTGGAATGCACGAACCTTCTGCATTGCGAACAAATTCGAATTTTTATTTAATGCACAGCTGGCGAACGTCCCGGGGCCAACGTTGGGCGTCTTTCGCAGCGGATACAGAACCAGACATTTCACGGCCCACAAATTGCAGTGGCTCGATCGCCATCTTGGTTCGTCAATTTGGTAAGTTCATCATGTTATTGAACATCGAACTGGGCCTCCTCCGTTTTGAACATGAGGCCAACCAGTGATAGCCATCGCACTCGTCCCCATTCCCTCAGGGCGGCTACTTTATATACTTGGAAGTCACGCCCACCCACCACTCACCATATGGCCATAAGGCTGCAATCACATACATGTAGAGCTACACGCTACACGGACACGCCGGTTATTAAACAATGGCTTCACGGTTGCCAGCCCTTTGTGAAGCCATTGTTAACCGGCGTGCCCGTGTAGCGTGTAGTTCTATGTGATTGCAACCTAATGGTCATGTTAAATCTAATCATTTTCAGACTATAAACTGACCGGACGATGTCCCTCGAATCGCCCAGAGATGACGCCAGCCGCCTTCTGGACGATAGCGGGAATTCGGTTGCAAGGTGGACAAGCCCGGAGACGGAGC
Source organism: Notospermus geniculatus (assembly GCA_002633025.1). Lineage (NCBI taxonomy): Eukaryota > Metazoa > Nemertea > Pilidiophora > Heteronemertea > Lineidae > Notospermus > Notospermus geniculatus. The sequence continues at coordinate 37,556 of NMRB01003588.1, read as the reverse complement.
TGCAGGAGCGAGGTGACGACAGTCATGGACATACACAACGTGCTGAAGGAACGGATTGCTGTGAGACAACCCAACTACACGATGTAGTCGACTCGGACGAACGGAGTCGGGAGATTCAGCAAGTCAACATGGCTGAACCGGAAAGATTGCCAGAGGTTGAAATCGACGCAGTTACCACTTCGTCAGAGGGAAAGAAACATATTTTCATCGTGCGATGGCTTTGTAGGAGGCCATGCATGATGTTCTGTAAGCTCGTTTCTGAAAGCCTTTCTGTATTGAATTTACGTATTTTCAAAGTGTTCGGAGAACAGGTAGAGGTCTCATAGCCTCGTGAAGGTGTCAAAAATGCTTTGCCTGATACGTACTTGAAAGAATCAAGAAGTTACAATCCTTCTATTTTTTAGGGCTCACCTTAGCTGGCCACTTGTTGTTCGTCATCATCAGTATCATCCTGTATTATACCGCGTACAACATCCTACCTTTGATTCTTGATGATATGCCGATATTCAACCTGCACGACATCATGTACAAGCGTAATTTGGTAAGTCCCAACAGCGCAGCAAAATCTTCCCTTATGCGACAGACTTGTCGTGAGTATGGTTTAAATCCTGCAGGTGTAACGTAGCTTCTATGTGATCGTTGATTCCATTCATCCAATTCCGTCGACAAGGCACATTTCTACCATTCACGCCAACTACAACAAATCATAAATTTTCTCATCTGCAAGTTCTGAGGAGGCTTGTAAGTAGAATCCCAAATTTCTGAAGGTTCGTAATCTAACCATTGAACTTTCGTTGACGAAAATATTTGTTCCAATTTACAGGCTTGGCTTCAAAGAGAAAAATCCTTCCCTGTGTTCCTCTTTATGTCTCAGTACCCATCGAAGAGAAAACGCCGATCTCTAGAAACAAAACAGGATGATCCCTATCCGTGGGTTGACCCAGAAGACATAGAGAGCGTCCGGCTACATCTTCTATACGAGGCGCCCGAAAACGAGAACATCTTCACGCCGCGACGTCTGGACGCCATTAGGAGGTTCGAGGCCAGCATCGATAAGACGTTCCGCAAAGGTGGGAGAGGCGCAAGCCCCGCTCATTATTCCTGTGGAGAGAATTCCGTGTTGGATATCTTTGACAAGAATACGTCCCGTCTTTGGGAAAACGTGACCAGTGATACTGGACGCGGTGGGCCATATTTAGGGAAAGATGCAATGATAGATAACATGACGGGTGTGGTCACCTCACGCTACGCAAGGTCTTTCATCACATTGTGTTGGACGTATAAATTTTATAACATTACAGCGTGGTCTGTGGATGTTGTCACACCAGAGTTGGTCAAGCAGGAGGAACACATTTTAAAACCAGTTGGAATTACGTTGTTCTTCTGGAATTTCCGTTCTTTTTCTGAACTAGTCCACCGACAAGCGAATCGTGATATACTTTATTTCATCGGTAGTGTATTATTCATATTTTTCTTCATGTGGGTGCAGACGTCATCCTTGTTCGTCACATCTCTAGGTACCGCCAGCATCCTGACCAGTGTCGCAGGAGGCAACCTCATCTATAACTGCATCATAGGATACAAGTATCTCGGCTTATTCAACATCCTGGCGTTGTTTGTTGTGCTTGGAATAGGAGCAGACGACATCTTTGTTTTCTATGACACGTGGAAGTCACTGCAATACGTTGACGACATGGAGGCCCGAATGGCCTTGACCTTTAAGAGAGCCGGCGCCGCCATGTTTACAACATCTCTGACAACAATGAGTGCCTTCTTCGTCAGCTCTTTTTCTCAAATCCTTCCCATATCATCCTTCGGTACATTCGCAGGTCTGACAGTTTTTGTCAACTATGTGTCTGTGATCGTCTTCTTTCCGACCGTTGTTGCCGTCCATCACCGTTACTTTGAAACCTGTTGCTCGAAGGAGAGGTCTTGTTTGAAACTAAACTCGTCGACCCAAACAAGCTCAGGTCGCCATCGCTTGTTTGGAATAGTATCGACATTCTTCAGGGATTCATACTACACGGCAGTCAGTCATAAGGTTGTTAAGTGTGCAATTATAGTTACATTTATTTTCTTAGCTACTGGAATGATATATTCATGCTCTAACGTTAAATTGGATCAAAGAACCTATGTAAGTATGATAGGGAATATCCCTACCCATAAAGGCGTCGACATTTCAGACACCAGCTAGCTGGTTGAGGTTTACCCTCCAAGATGAGGATGGCAATAATACCTACGAAACTACAAGTAACGTGCACTGCTGCATCAGTGAGCCCTCTAAGCCTAGCGCACATCGACCTTGCGACTGGAAGCAACTACCGGCAATGGCGTTTCCGGCAACGGTGGGCGACTGGCTGGAAACAGCAGCAACTGATGCTCAAACTGGCCGATGTGCGCGCCCCGGCAACGCTATTGCCCACCGTTATGCAGCTACATGTAGTTCTAGCCAGTTGCTCATGTTCTACTCGTTGCCGACCGTTGCTTCTAGTTGTCTTCAGTCGCTTTCGATGTGCGCGCTCTGGCAATGAATTTCCTTTGTTTGTGGAGCACACCTGGTCATGTGATGGAATCCCGAGTGGCCCGATCGGAAGACATCGACAATTTCCGTGTAGCATCCAGTTCAGTTGCCTGTTCGATGTGCGCGCTCCAGATTGAAGACTGGATTGTGCCACTTGTTGCCGCAATGATCAGTCGTAATAACCGATGTGCACGGAACGCGTACATCGATAGCGACTGATGCGTTCAGTTGCTTCCAGTCGCAAGGTCGATGTGCGCTAGGCTAATATAGTGTTTGTTTTGTGTTCTAATCTCCGCACATGATTTCCTCCAGGTAAAAGCTTTCAAGGATGATAACATGGTGGAATCGGCACTAGTCAAGACAGCATTTAACTATAAACTCGGTGCTGAAGACAAAATGGTGATGGTCCACATAGTTTGGGGACTTGGCGTAAGAGATATGACAAATTGCAACCGAATCAGGTACACCAGGTGGCGTCCATGCCCAGGGGAAGGAGTTCGGGAAGATGACTTTAATATTGAGAAGCCTGAGAACCAGTTGGCCTTGTTGAATGTTTGCAGAAACCTTACCGTCCTCAAAGGCAGGCTGAAGAGAGACCTGAAGATACAGTCTGCTGGCAATGGCACAAACAAGGTTATCTGCTTCATGGAGTACTTCGACCAGTTCCTTAGGGTTAGTGGTATTGTAACGCTACCAAGTCCGTTTGGTCCAGAGTTCGTGGCGTCCAGACACCACGGCGCAGAGAAATGGCGTCCAGACACCACGACGCAGAACAAAGTTTACGGCATCCAGATACCACGACGCTGAAAAAAATATGCCTTCGAAAGTTTATTTGCATATCGGTCGGTGCGGACGTCGTCATGTTCTGTCGTTTCCGATCTTTCAGACCGTCTCAAACGTAGCCAATCGTTTTTCCTTCCTACTCGGCGGAAGGGTCGACCTGAAGGTTCCCTTGAGCAGGGAGAGTATAGAGCCGCTACTTCCTTTGCTGGGGAGGTTTGCTGGTCTCAAGATAAACGCATCAGCCGTCAAAAATCCTATCCAGGTAAGACTGAGAAGGGCCGGCCAGTACTAAAATCTGAATCAAGCAGTCTCCTCTTCGGATTTTGGCGTATGGCTCAAATGTGTGCGGTCTTGCCATGGGATAGCGGCTGTCATGAAGTAGGCCTACATTCTCGGTGTCCTTGTCTGACTAGATCTTTGCTCCAGGCAGTTGTCTTAACAAGAACCAATCATCATTCTGATCAGCATCATTGCAGGATTCACTGATCATTGGGAATCCAATGCTTTTTCCAATGAAGAGCATATGACAAGATGTTTGGTTAACTTTTTTTACAGACCGTTATGGCACTGTTCGTCGAGAAGAATGCAACGAGGTTGAAGGAATTCCTTGGTTTTGAGGACACCCGAAACATCATTGGAACGTATAAAAACGGTGACCTTCTGGTGATAGCTTTATTGGATGACCTTCTTCATTTGACTCCAGCTTTGAATGAACGCAAGACAGAGAATGTATATTTCGAGTACAGCTTTTGTGACTGCAGGAAACAAACACCACCATTCCTTGCTCGTCTTCAACCATCCCCTTTGTCCCTTTCAGATCTCCCCGTGTATGACAAGCGTTTGAAGTACGCCGCCATTGTGGTCCCTTTGTCCGAGCAAGAGATTCGACTCCAAGTCAGCGAGAGCTTGCGATTACAGGAGACGTGGGAAGACTATACTGTGGAGATGGTATGTTTTTGTCGTTGCTACGTGGTGAAGAAATCATGACACGATCCCGTCCAGCCGAGACTACATCAACTCCAATCATCTTGATTATTCAACTTTTTTCTCTTCAGATGAAGGACATGCCGCAAGGTGTCGACAAAGCTTGGCAAGTTTCTGGTAGCTGGTTCTTTGCCCGCCAGAAAGAGGTAATGCGAAAGTATAAAGGAATCAAACACAAAGGTTTAACTGAGAACGATGAAGCAACTGAGGGATACACTTCATGTGTTGCCACCAGATGTCTCTCACTGCCTGAATTTTGGCTTTTGGTAATAGGCAGGGGCTTCAACTTTTTTTTATGGTAGTGGGGTATGCATGAATCTGTCAACTTGATGCCTTGAATTCCATTTCTGAGGATAACAGAACTATTTTCACCACTAGTGTTCCACGTGCAAATGTACGTTAGCCTATTTAAATGTACACAGATGACCCTGCGCTCTCATCGTTCGTGGGGTTCTCATTAATTCAGTCCTTTTGTATCATAAGATCAACTAGTCTGAATTCAACAAAATTTGAACCTAACATGCAGAAGGGTCTTGCCTGTCATATGGATGAATCAGAATGCAAAGGTTTAAAGGGATACTGTCCATAAAAATGCTAAATCTTTAAGTTGAACCTCTATGTTTGATTCCTTTATGGCGAAAGTCAGCACCGTAGTAATGATTTAGGAATACGACGGTGCGAGTCCAGGAATGTGATGTTTGAACCTT
>NMRB01003588.1:0-32532 GCA_002633025.1 Notospermus geniculatus | reverse complement strand
GGGGGGGGGGGGTTCGAGAGATGTGTTGTGTTATCTTGTGGCCAGTGGATGTGTGCGTGACCAGTCGAGTGGAGAGTGTTGTGAGAGAATCTGACTGAGGCCCCTATTACTAACCGTCGACTTCTACGTTTCAGAACATGATGTACAGAGCCTTGACCGGTGTTGCCCTCTCGCTGAGCCTGGCCTTCATGGTCCTGTTGGTGACAACCAGGAACTTCATCCTTGCTTTCCTGGCAGAGATCACATTGATTGGTGCTGTTGTGTGTGTTATAGGGGTCCTACCAATTGTTGGGTGGAACTTCGGGGTAAGTTAACGATAGGGAGGGCCTTCCTGAAGATCTGGGTTTTGGTGTGATGCTGTGAAGAAATCGAGAAATTCGGCGGGCCTACGGTATATAGCTACATGTACTTACAATCTTCTTGTACAAGACGTGCTCCGAAGTGAGTAGGGCGGCTTGGAGTGGAGTGCCAGACGAGCGGAAAATACCCTTTATACCGGCGGTGTTACACAACAGCTATAGAAAATGAATAACGTTTTTATTGACTTCTGCTAATACGTGTACTGAATCAGGCCAACAAACAGGCCTATTCAAGGCGAGGGGGTTGACCACAAACGGACCGACGACCTGAGTGCATGCGAGACATTGGGTCATATGAATAAAGACTAGCAAATGCTTTTACTTGAATTTTGCAGTACAAATGCACTAGGCAATGCTGTACAAATGTGAAGTGAAAGCATCTGCTTGTTTTTATTCATTTGACCCATTGTGCACTATCATCATCCCTTCGACTGTTTCTCCCATGGCGGCTTGTTAGGCCTACTCAACGTATTCCATCATCTTTTGCAGGTTTTAGAGAGTATCAACGTGTGTTTCGTGGCTGGCCTCGCTGTGGACTACATCGTGCACGTGGTGGAGGCCTACAGCATGTCAAACTACAACACACGAAAGGAAAGAACTAAGGATGCTTTAGGTCGGATCGGAGTTTCTGTTCTATCCGGGGCAGTCACAACACTTGGCGCATCTTTCTTCATGTTTTTCGCAAGGATTCTTTTCTTCATGCAGTTTGGGACGTTCATATTTTGTACTGTAGGCTTCTCTCTGCTGTTTGCACTCATTTTCTTTCCTGCCATTCTGGACACCCTCGGGCCATCTGGGGACGTCGGATCTTTTAGGTGGATTTTTCGTAAGATAGTGAGGAAACGTGGTCGATAATGATTAAAAGAACTCATCGGAAAGACTCATGGGGGCGATTGACAAGAATAGAATTAGTCCAGTAAATTTAAGCGAAAATTCGGGCAAACCGGGAACAAATCGCAAGAGAATTTTTTTTTGCTTTAAATCTTTGGTTAGGTCATCTTGGACATCATATCCAAAATCCGACAAAATCGGACTCCGGGAACCCACTTAATTTGCATATTCAATTTTGGGAACTGACTTCAACGTTGGACGCCGATGGACGCAACAACTGAGCTCTGTACAGGAGAGTGAGACCCGATGTACAGCTAACTTTTTAACGGTTGGATTTGCACCCCATAAATGTATTACCAACAAATAGAAACATGGTGCCTCGGAACCAGACAAACATATTCTCAATTGTTTTTAGTCGTTATGCACTAAGAGATGATGCTTTTTATATAACTTAACACAAAAATGGGTAAAAATGCATAAAACGTCAATTTAGGTAGCTGCTTAAAACTTCCAAGGAATAGGCTTATTTGATTCCGAGGTACCATGTTTCTATCTGTTGGTAATACATTTATTGGGTGTAAATCCAACCGTTAAAAAGTGCGGCTGTACATCGTCCCCATTCTCCTGTACAAAGCTCAGCTGTTGCGTCCATCGGCTTCCAACGTTGAAGTCAGTTAACAAATTGAATATGCAAATATATGCTACGTTCACACACAATACGGATTTAAACCGAATTCCGAAGTGCGCATTCCGGAATTCGGTTTAGTCAGTGCGCATTAAAAACCGTCAGTTCACACTTAGCGTTACAATCCGATTCAGACCATAATCCGAACTAAACTGCGCCGTCTATGAACAGCAATATTAACTAAAGGGCAAACAGGTAACCACTGACCCAACTTCGTTGATTCGGATTAAACTGTTCAGACTACAAAGTTATTGCGGATTAGGTGGTGCGCACTAGCTAGCACGGATTAAGAACCGTACTTGTTAGTGCGGATCTAATCCGAACTAAAGGGTTTCTAGTGTGACCTCTTATTCCGAATCAAGGCGTTAGTACGGTTTAAGTCCGGATTAAACTGCTAGTGTGAACGCAGCTTAAGTGGGTTCCCGCTGTCCGATTTTGTCGGATTTTGGATAGGTTGTTGATGATGTCATACAGCATATACAATAATAAAACCTTCTGTTGCAATTAGTTCCCGGTTAATTCCTAGATTTACTGGACTAAATACTCTGTCTGACGGTAAACGCGATCGATCGGACCTGCAAGGGAGCAGAAGGGGCAACTCGGCTTCATCCTGATCGATCAGGCCAAGGCGAAGTCAGGTGTCACCACCAGTGTATCCACTCTGCAATAGGTCTAGGCATTTTCATGATGGTCTGCCGAGTAACTTCAAGAATGTGTTTACGAGTGATATTTTACTGTAGCCTACATAATAAAACCATTTTGCTCACAAAAGAGTTTGTTTTTCTTTGTGCGATCGATGAAACGTGAGGCGGACTCTGCCTTGATTCGCCAAACAACTGCCAGATGGCATGACATGACGATTAACGAGTAATTTCAGTGTTTGTAGACAGGGTGCGCGAGCGTTGCCAAGGTAATAATTTGACTCTCTCTTCTCAATATCCATTTGCTGCTTCGGATTTCTTCAGGGACCATAAGATTCATTAGTTAACCTAAAAATTGCGTTTATGGCCATGTGCATTCGCGATATCCAATACATGGCAGAATAACACAGGCTCGACGAACCTATTATTGTAAAGCGTAGGGGTTTCAGGATTGTTTGGTATCAATCAACATCACAAATGAATTTGTTCTTTGTGGACAATGATACATTTCGTGGGATGAAGGTAATACAATAAGCTAGCCGCTTTTTGAGAGAAGGTATGAATTATTAATGTAGATAACTGTTATGAAAGGTCTTGTTAAAAATCAACATGCCTAGCCTGCCGCCCCTGTGAATAATGAGTCGGTCAGGATCACGTGGATGAATAATGCTGGCAAAATTAGACGTCGAGTGTATCGCCTCCTTAGACGCAATGGTTCCTGGGGCGAAAAATGGCGTAGCCAGCGAATTACTTGGTCGAACCAGCGAGTAGAATGCCTCATAGAGGATTTTTCAACAAGAATAGACGGGGTCTATGCATTTTTGTCTCCCATCGCGTGAACACGCCGTATTAGTTGTGCTTAGCGGTACTGTTTCCACGAAAGATATCAGTAGTAAGTAATCATATATGAATGGATACAATATCGCCGAAAATAACACGAAAATTCGGGATTTTGTGGCGGTCGTCTGCTTTCTGCTAAATAGGCCAAGCCGAAGTCGAATGTTCGCTTCACTGTCTATCACCCCGTGCAGATAAGAAATCACGCGCCTGTTACAGTTTAATGAAAATATTTTTACAATCATTACTGTAACCGAGGTTGAAATAAGCGTTGGGGACGAGGTGCCAAGAATCTTGGAAGTGAATCCAGGGTCTAACGACCGAAGCCGAAAATGACCTCGTCCCAAGGCAAAAGCAGAAGAAATTTCGAGTTAGATCCTGGGGACGAGGTTGGGTTGTCAGGAAGTGAATCGCCGGACCAATCGAGCGATTGCTTGATAATTTGCGCTTTTCTAACATGTCTAAGTGAGACGCAGCACCAAGACGTGACTGGTGTAGTATCACTTTATGGTACGGGCTGCCTGAGTGGTGCGGGGTGTGATTTCTCCTTCGTGTGACTTCTGTGCCGGATTAAATCATTTTTTGGAGCGATGAGGAGCCTGTTGGTGTTGGTCGGCCTACTGGGCCTCAGCAGACAAGGTAAACATCTTTTAATAATACTAAGTATTTTGTTTAGTTTATTTTTACTTCTGTCTTTCTGACATTACAGCAGAAGGGCAGACCCAGGATTTCGCAGGGAGGTCTAAGGATGGTGGTCAAAGGTGTGGCTGTTGAAGACGAGGGCCGAGGCAAATAGAGAGTTTTCGCAAAGCCCCCGAAACACCGACGCGAACGTCTATCCTATTGTTCGGTGCTCTCTTCGTGGCATCGAGCAATGGGTTTGGCGTTCGCGTTGGCGTTTCGGGGGCTTTGCGAAAACTCCCTAATCTTGTTGTTCTCCCCGAATCGAAAACTGGTTCTTTTCATTGGAATTTGGCCTAACGAACGGTTTTGCCATCTCACGCAAACGTTTTTGATAATAGAGAGTTTTCGCAAAGCCCCCGAAACGCCAACGCGAACGTCTATCCTTTTGTTCGGTGCTCTCTTCGTGGCATCGAACAATGGGGTTGGCGTTCGCGTTGGCGTTTCGGGGGCTTTGCGAAAACTCCCTAATCACATACATGGACCGTGAATATTTCTTTTTATTTATCTCAAACATTTTCTCATACAAAATATCGTTACGCAACGAATTTGTTACACAACGAACTTCTGACTCGAGTGTGTTGAACTGTCCAATTTGATATGGATAGAGGATGCTGTGATTGTCGTGAAATCATGTTCAAAGTCAGATTCCGCGGCTATTATTACACGTGTACACTCATGGAAAAAGTACGGTAAATGGACAGCAGTTTTTCTTGAATACCTCCAAACCAATGCAGTGTAAGAGACTGGGCCTAACATATTTGATAGCAAATTTTCCTGGCTATCTGATGGTATGGAAGTCGAGAAAATCCGGTGAAGTTCACCTTTGATAGAAGGAATTTTGTAAAGTCATGTTTTTCGCTTCTTTTATATTTGCAGGTTTTCACTGGAAATTTTTATAGCAGTGTGTTCCTCTCATCGAGAGCTTTCATATCATATCTTAAAACTTCAAGTATTTTAATCAGAAAGGTGGTTTTAGGCCACTTTTATCCAAACTACTCTGCACATGCCAGACCTTAACAGCCCTCTCCAACCTGTTATGAGCTGTGTTGTCATTTCTACTTCAAAATGATTCACCAGCCAAACCAAGTCAACAGGGAATAGTAGTGGTCACATGGTCAATTTCTTACCAAGGGTCAATTTTTAACACACTCCATTTGTGACAATCCATTGGGTAACTGGTGGTTGACTAACTTTATAGTTAATTGATGAAAACTGACGTTATTTGAACATTAGCCCTTGTTACACTACATAAAAAACCCGTGTCGAACCCGGGTTTTTTCTGTCCACACCTGTTAAAAACGCGGTGTAATAATCCCCTCCGAGCTCCAACGGTTTTTGGAGGGCTTAATTTTGGTCCCCGTCACAAAATTTGAGTAGTGTTGACGGGCACCGGGCCTCAGGAGGGATTTTTCAGAGCCGGGCTAGACCCGGGTGTCAAAAAACCCGGGGATTTCTATGTAGTGTAACCACGGCTAGTGTGGTCAATGTCAACACACAAAAAACTATGAATGGGCATTTATTCTTATCTATTCAACAGGCCAATGACAGCAAGGGAATGTGTCGAAGGTGTATCTGGCATGTGCAGAATAATTTGGATAAAAGTGGTCTAAAACCACCTTTCTAATTAAAATAATTGAAATTTTAAGATGTGATATGAAAGCTCTCGATGAGAGGAACACACTGGTATAAAAATTTTCAGTGAAAACCTGCAAATAAAAAAGTAGCGAAAAACATGACTTTACAAAATTCCTTCGATCAAAGGTGGACTTCACCGGATTTTCTCGACTTTCATATCATCAGATAGCCAGGAAAATTTGCTATTACATATGTTAGGCACAGTCTCCTACATTGCATTGGTTTGGAGGTATTCAAGAAAAACTGCTGTCCATTTACTTGTTTCCATGTACATGTAGTGAGGAGTGTTGAGTGAATTCTACACTTCCACACTTCAGGGGCGTATGGTCAGTGTCCATTCGGCTGGATTAATAGACCTGGGGCCGACTTTTGTTACATGATCGAGACAGTTCTGAGGAGTTGGGATGAAGCTAACCTTGTCTGCAAAGATCGGAACGCGAATCTACTGTCCGTCGAATCAGACGATGAACTGGTGAGTGTCCGCCATGTTTATGGTAATTGGTCTGCGTTTTGGCCAATCAGATTTACCAACGTCGGATGCCAAACCGTGTGAGCCAATCAAATTCGTTTCATCAATTTCTTTTCATTGCAAGGTCAAGGCCATAATTTCATGCTGACGGATTTATACTTGTCCGAATTTCAGAGTTGGATTAAAAACCAAGTCGCTAATGACACGAAACGAGGTGTATGGTGGACTGGTTTGAACGACACCGCCAGATCTGGTCAGTGTCCGTTTGTCTGGTCGGATGGATCGGCCGCGGGGGAGACGTATATGTAAGTTAACGGAACCTCTCTATTATAATCGAGATCAGAGGCGTGAACCTGACCTCTTTTTCGCCTTCCTTGTTGGGACGTAGACTTCGTTCAAATTCTGAATACCCAATTATTGAATTAGGCCTTCTTTGAATACTTACGGAAATCTGTCATCAGCGGACAATAAGCCTCATGATAATTGTGAACATCCTTCAAATTTTCTGAGAAGAAAAGTTTAAAAAGGAAAAAATGAAAAAAAAACGGTCAAACAATTTTCTGAGAAGACGGTACAAAGATTGATAAGGAAAAAATGAAAAAAGTGAAAAAAGTAATCGTTGGATGTGGTTGGCGGCCAACTGACATCGTTGGAATCGTCAATAAATGGAAAACAAACGAATAAGGTTCAAGGGAGACACCACCCATTGTAAACTTTTGAATTTTGATCAATCCGTAGAGACTAAGGCCATGAATTGTTGGTTGTAAAAAAAATGTGATGTCACTGGTGTCAAAAGGCTGGCGACCTTTGCAGTGAATGAGCTAATACTGTGACTGCCTAGGCCTATTGGCTGTTCCTTCATAAATATGCATTCAGCACATATGACATCACATGTGCTGTGCAATGGTCCCCTTGGGATTCAATTAAAATACTTAAAGCCTCACAGTATTGAATTTTACAGTATTTTCAAAGTGATAAGAGACTGTAGGTAGAGGTCTCATAGCCTCGTGAAGGTCCCCAAAATGCTTGCATGATACGTTATTAAAAAACAATGCTTAGATTTCAGCACACATTGAAAAAACAGCACGCAGAGCTGTAATGCATCAACATAGACCATAGTACATTTTACACTACACTAACGTCGGAGGACGTAAGCACTTTCTGAATTCAATACAGTGCGGCTTTAAAATGATGCGTTTGCTGATTTTTTGCAGATATCAATGAATTTGAATGTATCAACGATATTTCAAAAATTCACAATTTCACACAGTGAATGGAGTCTCCCTTTAAGAAAGAAAGAAAAAGAGCTGCATTTTAAAAACATTATTTTGATCTGTCATTCACGCTGGCGGTAGAGCTCACCGAAAGTTCAATGATATTTTTGTTGACTGAATGATTCAAGGATTCATGCCCAAACAACAACTGATGAGTTGACGGGATTTTCTTGGTAGATGTTCACCATTCTCAAACTTTCCTCAAAACTGTGCCAGATTGTGTTTACCGAAGAATGACGGAAAGACCCGAAGTGTTACGAATGAGCTGTACACGTCGTGCATCATCGACAACTGGGCAGTCGGGGAGGTGACATGTCCAGTCGTTTTCAATCTATGGACAGTGGTGACTGACTTTTTGAAAGTGTGGAAGAAGAAATGACTCCTACAGGAGATGACCTCCGACTTCATTTAATTAAATGTCTTAATTAAATGTCTTGTTGTTGAAGTTTGGTGTTTGAAAATAGGCCCAAACAAGGAAGAAACATATGGGGATAAACATCATGAAATGGCCTCTTTTTATTAACAGTAAATGGGCCAACAATGAACCGAACAACAGAAATGGAAGCGAATACTGCTGCGATATGGGTAAAGGGGGTAACTTCACCGACGTGAATTGTACCAGTCGTTTAGCGTTCGTTTGCAAGAGGCGGAAGGGTAAGTCGGCAAAGTCCGTATTAAGCCCCTGTCACACTGTGGCGCCGGGCGAATCCCCGCGAACTAGAATGAAATGGTCCATGGTCCATGTACATGCCTCGCTCTGTCATTACACTATTACTTATGTCCAAAGGGGTGAGCACATGGTCCATGGACCATTTCATTCTAGTTCGCGGGGATTCGCCCTCCTAAGTCGCCACAGTGTGACCTGGGCTTGAGCGCCGTACGAAGCCAACGTCGGCGATGACCGGCGCTCCCCCACGTGCGAATTTCCTCACATCAGTTTTGGCTCTCGATGAGAACTCAGCCGGAGAAAACCCCACATGGGTAATACCATAAAGGAATCAACCATAAAGGTTTAACTGCGAACGATGAGCTTACTGAGGGAGACACTTCCTTTGTTGCCACCAGATGTCTCTCACTGCCTGAATTTTGGCTTTACGTAATAGGCACGAGCTTCAACTTTTTTTGTGGTGAAGAGGTACATGAACCTGCCAACATGATGCTTTGAATTCCATTTCTGACGATAACTGAGCTATTTTCAGCACAATTAGTGTTCCATGTACAAATGTACGTCAGCCTANCACAGGCTGCCCAGGATTTGCTGCTCAATGAAACAGCATGTAATTAAAAAATGCCTCGCAAGCTCAGTTATTAGTCATCCAAGAATCCACACAGCTTTGACGGAAACGCCCGATGTATTCCGAGGTTCGATATCAGAAACTATCAATCAGTCTGGACCAGGCACACTATCATATTCCAACATACTGTGCCAAGGGCGTGTCACTGGTCTCAACGATCAATAAAATAATAATGGTATTGACGACCGCCGCTAGATGTCAGGCGCGCCCAGTGTGTGGCTCTGGCGCTGGTGATGCTGTCAATTAGTGCCAATTAACATTACGTGAAGTGCGGTTGCTGGCGCTGTCTCGCACAAGAATAGGCCTACGTATGGATATATTTCATTTTTAATTGCTCTTTCATTGAGCAGCAAATCCTGGGCAGCCTGTGCTGCGACCTGACGTTCACCCGCAGCCGCGTCCTCAACAGGCGAGCACTGTCACTCGACAGGGCCAGTTTTAAAGCTGAACTGCGTGCATAAAACCAGGGCATCGCGCATGCCATATTAGGCCTAATATGTGAAGAAATAGTCCCTCCGCGGTGTATTGATTGACGAGCAGGTCACGGAATCGCAAGGATTAAAGCTGAACTGCATGCATAAAACCAGGGCCTCTCACGTTTTAAAAAAAACACCCGCGCCACAGCGCGGGCAGTAACTGAAATAACCTGGGACATCCGCCATGTTTTAGTGGGACTCCAAACATGATAGAGTACCGAAGCATGTAGGTGGCAGCACCTCATTTGCGTCCTGACCATCAACAAGTGGAAGTCATGCCCTTTTTCTAGGCGAAGTTATTGCGTATTGGGTATAGTCGTCTCCAGGTTTCGCAAAGGAGTAAATAATAATGCCTATGTAGGCCTATTGTCCGTTCATCGAGTATTGATCATATGGCCGAGGTTACAGGAAAGGCACAATAGGGCCATGACACGTCAACATTCGGTGGCGAGGAATATTTGTGAGGAGTCTTCCGCTTGTTTTCGTTTATGTCGGCTACTTTTGACTATCAGGATGTGTAACGTGAGCATTCATAGTAGTGTTTTCCGTCTTTTTTCATTTCGGCCTCGGTTCTCATATTTGCTAGGCCTAAATTGGGGTGTTTTTGTTCGTCCCTTAGCTCCGTGTGTGCATGCATGTTCCGGAGGCCTGTGGATGGGCGGGGCCCGATAGGTGAAACATCTGGCAAGTGAATGGTGTAGGCTAATTTTTGAGTTTATGATAGTCGTGTCAGGCCTAGACGTATAACCAGCTTCTCTTATATTTGTTTTATTACAGCTCTTTCGCCTTTTCATGCGTGTACTGTCTGTATAGCCTACATACCGATGGCCTACATGGGCTTCTGGTATGTAGGCCTAAATGCACATGTACATGCAGCGTGACTTCCACTTGTTGATGGTCAGGACGCAAATAAGGTGCTGCCACCTACATGCTTGGGTACTCTATCATGTTTGGAGTCCCACTAAACATGGTGGATGTCCCAGGTTATTTCAGACACTGCCCGCGCTGTGGCGCGGGTGTTTTTTTTAAAACGTGAGAGGCCCTGGTTTTATGCATGCAGTTCAGCTTTAATCCTTGCGATTCCGTGACCTGCTCGTCAATCAATACACCGCGGAGGGACTATTTCTTCACATATTAGGCCTAATATGGCATGCGCGATGTAGTTCGTAATGTTCCGTACCGGTACTTTATGTACAATCGCACTGTTTCCGTCAGTCTTTGATACAATTTCTGATACTTTCTTATTTTGATACATTATCTACACTGACGTTGGGGAGGTTAACGATTGTGCATCTTTTGCCGAAATTTGAACACAGGAAATTTCCAGCGCCGCCTGACATATCCAAACAATACATACATTGTGTACATGCATATCAGCGCCACACAGACTGCATTGTCGCCATGGCCGAGTGGCAAAGCAGCCTGCCCACGGCGAGAAGGTCCCGGATTCGATACGCGGGGCGTGCAAATTTTCTTTGCCTTGACTCATTTTTTTTCATTTCTTCTTTTACCTTCCTGTTTTTTTTCATCGTGTATTTTAATGATCTTGCGTTTATTTGGGAGTGTAAAACATGTATTAGGCCTATCCAGTCATCATTACAGTCATCACTTCCTCCACATTCCTTAATTCCTCCCTTCTCCCCAACCATGCTTATTCGACATAGCGAACCCGTGTCGCCACCAGGCTTGTTTGATTCTTTTTCAGGTATGTGCGGGCCTGGTTGGTTTACCTTCATGAATGAATGTTATAAGATCAACGTGAAGACTCCCATGACCTTTGAAGAGGCGAATAAAGACTGTGCCAGCGTTGGTGCTCATTTATTGACGATAAAAAGGTACGATGATGTCTCTGGAACAAGCGTGGATGTTTAGGTTCAGAGGTCGGTTGTTCACGCCAGTCCGACGATCGCCTTCGAGGTTTTGTGGACACTCACCCATCGGCTGTAACCGCGCTTTGGACAGGACACATCCGTCTTCACTGTATTAACCGACAATTATACTGTTACATGTACTTGTTTCAGTGAGGCAGAACAAGTTTTTGTCAACGACACGATCCTGTATGACCTCCGTGAGGCCGGATATCCAAGAACTTGGCTTGGAATCAAACGTGAGTTAAAGAATATGAAATAGAAATCAAGTTTCTAAGGTGAAAGACATTGCTTCCTACCACAATCGAACCCACGGACCCTCCGTCGCATAAGTCCAGGTTCACACTGCGAGCGAAACGGCGAAGCGAAGCGATGTGGTGAAAAGATCTGGGAGCATGACAATGGCCTGTAACGCTACAGGACAATGGAAATTCGCTTCGCTTCGCCATTTCGCTCGCAGTGTGCGCGCGGCCTTGGCATCAATCGCCAGCACTAAGGGGCATCACGCCTTAAACCACTAGGCCAAATCCCCATCTTCAAAAAAGATGGTTCAATGGCCCATGTTTAAACGAGGCGCCCATCAACGTGCCCCTTTAACGTGAGTTAAAGGGGCACTGTATTCCTAAACATGTCACTGCTGTTAAGGGAGACCTCTCTTGACGATGTTGTTAAACTACATGTACTGCTTATCAACCTCGCCCCATGTATCGTAACTCTCGTTCCTAGGGTGTCCACTATGCATTGTAATCATACATTCTCCAACACTTGGGCGAAAGGCAACAGTACGGAGTATTGGAGAATGATGCAATCACCGCCGGTGGCGCCGGCTGTCGACAAAAAGAGTGCAATATTGTGGCCCTTTAAAAGGAACTAGCATAGTACCCGTCCTACGGACGGGTAGAGGTGGCACCATAGGCAGTAAGGGTGGCCACAAAATCATGCCGAATCGTTTCCTGACTCAGTCTGTGAATCAACTACTGTCGAAATGTATCGGAGGAGCAAAAAAGCCCAGAACCATTGCGTTTGTGGTGTATGTAACTGCAGGACCAACAAACACAACTTGGATACGATTTGCTGCGAGAGCTGTCGCCAGTGTAATCATTTAACCTGTGAAAAGCTTTCCTGTGAGACTGTTCGTGCCTTGAAGGAAACTGGAGTTGGATATTGGTGTAGGAACTGCGTGACAAATGGTGATAGGCTGTTCGACTTCAATGGATCACTTCAGAGGATTCAATTAGGGGCAAGACAGGAGGCAGGTGGGATAATTCAAAGTATACAGAGGGAGAAACTTCTATTTCACGTTCATGGTGGGAATTTCACGTTCATGGTGGGAATATTTGTAGATTCAAGACTATCAGGAAATTGACCAAATACAGTCCCAGTTCGGATTTTTCTGAAGATTCGTATGCCAGAGATTTGCTCGATAAGTACTGCAAGGACGTCACGAACAGAGTACCAGTTAAAGTTCCAGCAGATGGCAGCTGTCTTTTTCACAGTTTATCTGTGCCACTGACTGGCGATACAAGTTGGTCAGAAGAACTAAGAGTTCGTTGCTGCATTGAAATGGTAATTATATTTCATTTATACTCAACTTGGAATTAGAACAACTCAGGCCAAGCCTACTGAGTTGAGAGATGGGGTCAAAAGTTGCCCTGAAGGCATTTTCACTAACTATGGTGTCAGACATTACCATTACCATTACCATTACCATACCATGCATACGTAAAACGGCACTGACCAACTGAGTCACATAACAAAGTTATGAAAACATAACGAAAACGCGTATTGTTTGACGTCAAATAAAAGCGAGATATTGATAAATCGATACCTCTGCGAATTTCACTTTCTGTACACTAACCGCATCAAAGTCAATAAACTAAGTTCTTGCAACGGGGGAGGGGGCAATTGTGAATAGCAGTTATCGCTCTCAGTCATAAGATTTCGAAATTTCATTGTTACAGTTAAAGGAGATGATCATCCTTGTCTATTCCATGCTAAATCAGATGCGCCTGATGTTGTAGCAAATTAGACTGTTTCTGTTGGTATATACCTTCATATTAGGGAGTTTAAGAAATCACACGACGATAAACGTTAACTTTACGACAACGTTATTTTTTGTACCGAAAATACAATATATAATACGTGTATAATCTGGTGAATTCGTAGTATGAAAAATACTGTGTCGTAAAGTTAACGTTTATCGTTTGATTTCTTAAACTCCCTAATAGGGAGTTTAACTTTACGACAACGTTATTTTTCATACTGCGAATTCACCAGAATATATATTGCATTTTCGGTACAAAAAATAACGTTGTCGTAAAGTTAACGTTTATCGTTTGATTTCTAAACTCTCTATTATTGCATGTGCCTTTTACCGTATGTCTTTAGATCCGGAAATGAAGTATGTCTTAAAATACATAACATGCAAAGGATTTCTCTGCCTTACCATACGTATAAAATCAGTGTATTTATAACTGCCTGTGTATCTACATATATTCCGATCCAAGAACGGACTTACTTAGCCAAGTTCGTCATCAGTATCGTGGTTAAAAAATCTGTCGGTAGCTTTCATTACGACAATATACANGGGGGGGGGGGGGGGGGAGAGCACCGATAAATGGAACGATTACTAAGTACATCATGTAGGTACATCATGTAGTTCTACATTCGGGTTTCAGCTCAGTCTTTTCTAGAGTTTCAGATTGTAAAGTTCCACTTGAAAAAGACCCCGGTTGGGGTCGAAAATTCGTGAATTCTGGAGATTGACTTTTTGCTTATTTTACATCATGTAGGAATATGCAATGAAAAAATGATTAGGGTCTGTATCCGAAGCCACTTACGGTGGTGCTACTCATGTCAACGAGTCAAAGCGGCCCACGCCCCGACCAGGGGATCTCCCCCAGGGAAATTTGAAAATCTACATGCTCTGATACGCGTTCTGGGACATTTTCCTGTGACGTTTTGTTCCTTCAAAACCACGTCCGAAATCAGTTTTTAGCTCACCTCTGTGAGGTGAGCTTCTCCCATGGTGTGTCGTCCGTCGTCGTCGTTAACAGGGGTGGCACGTTTCTAAACTGCTTGGGTTACAGACTTGAAATTTGGTGTACAGGTACCCTATGGTAAAAACTATCTCTGGACCAAAATTCACTGTTTGGTGGCACATTTCATTGCTATTTGACATAGAGTGTTGTGATTTGGTGTGCAGATATATCTAGGCACCCTGCACGAATGCACCAAATTTCAACCCGATCGGACTTCAAATATGGCTGCCAGGAAGCCATCTTGAAAAATGGACTTTGACCCACATTTTATAAATGGAGAAGGTAGGATGTTTTAACGTTGTCAAAATATGTATCTAGGTACCATATAAATATATGGTAAATTTCGGGGAGATTCGACGTCAAATATGGCCGCCAGGGAGCCATCTTGGAAAAATGGACTTCGACCCACACCTCATAAATAGTGGTAGCTAGGATGCTTTAACCGTGCCTAAATATGTGTCTTGGTACCGTCTACTTATATGCCAAATTTCGGTTCGATTGGACTTCAACCATCTTGAAAAATAGTAGAGCGGTTAAGGGTAAAAATCTTTCACTTCTTCAAGAAAGCATGAAACTCCCCACATGGGTACTTTGATACCTAAGGATCATGGAAATTTAAATATGGCCGCCAAAATAGCCATTTTTTCAGCAATATCTCAGGTCCTATTGCTCATAGCACTGAAAATAAAGTATCTTTACCCATGTTTGGGATATCGGGGAACAGCATGGAACCCCCCACAATTTATGTCAGATGGACGCCATGTTGGATTTCAAGATGGCCGCCATGTATCAGGCTCCATTGTTTAACTCGTTACTCCAGTCAGGTGTGAAATGGGCGAAATAAGAGTCCCCTGGGGTTTTTGGTATGAAATTTGCCAAACTATCTAGATTGATAGAGAATGGCTTCCTGTACATGAAAAACTTTACCGCCACTTCCGGAAATTCTCTCGACGGAAGTTACGGCCAATTGAATTTTAGGAACTGACTTTATCATTGGACCCAAGAATTGAGCTTTGTACAGGAGAATGGGACCCGATGTACAGCTAACTTTTGAAAGGTTGGATTTACACCCTATAAATGTATTACCAACAGATGGTTGTGGGAACACCACCTTTGTATACGCTCCGAACTCTTTAAACCAGAAATCCTTTTTTAAAAATGGTTACCGCGGCCGCCAGGTGGGTATCGAACCCCCTGAACAAACCCGTAGATGTACATGTATCTCCTACAAACGTCCTTCTTCCCGTATACATGTATGGCAATATACGTTGATTAATTTTGCTGCTGACATACCAGACATACAGTTAAAGCGGCAGTCCATCCGTTGACAGATAGAGCTGATGAACTAGCGGCAGTTGCGGAGGTATACCGACGATAACAACTACCAACAAAAAGAACAGTCAACATGGTCAATGAGTCATCTTGCATCATGACGCTTTTCTCATCCGTTGCATGTATTTCTGCATGAACCGAGCATACTCAACTGGTTCCGACATTCCGTAAGTTGCAACAGCAGCCGTCTCAGTGGAGGGGCCTTACGAAAGGCACGCAAAGTTTGCGATCACGCAAACAGTAAAATCGGTATTTACGAAGGGCACGCTTCGCAAAAAATCGCAAATTTAGCGATCACGCCAAAAAATCGCAAAAAAAACCGCTAAATTTGCACGATATTTATGAAAGCCAGGCAAACTCTGCGTATCGCAAACGACCACGCAAACGGCCAAAATTTTGCGAGAGATCTAGAACCACTCGAAAACTTTGCGTGGTATAAAAATATGTCTTATACACCAAAATGGCGGCAAGAACACTGACTTCATGATGAAGATGAATACGGACCCAGAACGTTTTCTGGCCCTAGATTGACACATGCCATACATTCCTCTAGTCATTGTGTTCTAGTCTGACACATTCCATTCATTCCTGTAGTTATTGCATTCTAGTAATGTGATCGAAACTGACTCTAGTGATTTTATGGACTTTGAGTTTTAGGAATTTATGTTTAGTATTAGGTGTAGGTTTTGGATATAAGTGGTGCGTTTCCATTTTCAAAACGAACTGAATTGGTACGATACGAGTGAACTTTGATACGATTGTATTTCTGGAGTTTAGTGGACTTTTTTTGAGCTTTCGGATGACGTTCAAATCGAACAACGAATCGAATTCAATCGTGTATCAAATCGAATCGAATCGAACTCTGAATAGGATGAATTTTGTGAGTATTGATGAACTTGAACTGATTATGGCTGACTCCTGTGGGGAGAATAGATAGTTGATGGATGGCTTAGTCGCACTTTAGGTGGCTTATTTGAACTTTGAAAATGGAGCGATTACTTAAGAAACGCGATTGCCGTTTCCAGTCCTGAAAGTATGGCTGCCGCTTTCCAAATGTTTAGTCAAAGAAATTTGTGCATGTTTGGACCGGGGTTAGGCCAAAGATTTCAGAATTATATAGTGCTAAGTGTTTGGTATGGAACTTAGGGCCGTATTTTAGAACGTTCCTGCACGTTAAGGTCGACCTTAAATCTATTGTAAAACCATCGAGAACAATAGATTTAAGGTGGACCTTAATGTTAAGGAATGTTCTAAAATACGGCCCACAATGTTTGACAGTGTGGAAATTGACTGACAGTGGTTGAAAATGCTGTTATTTTGACCTTACCCAAGATAATGGGTCATATTAATAAAGACTAGCAAATGCTTTTACTTTAGATTTGTACAACATTGCCAAGTGCATTTGTAGACACAAGATGGCGGCCGTGTAGACAACTCCACCCTGAGCTCCAGGATTGTTTTCCAATTTCTTGTATTTTCCAACCCAGATACGGATTGAAAAGTGTGGCAAATCCTTTTCTAAATACATGAAGGACACTTCTGGACTTATTCTGAGTGGAAGGACCCTTTTTCAGTGAGTTTGCAGACCTGTTCATATTTTCCTTTGGAAACATATTGGGTGTGGTGCCTACTGACTGACTGTGCATACACACTTTCCCTGTACATAAGGTTTGTACATAAAGGTTGTAAACATTACAAATTCTGAACTACCAAATTCAAGATTGAAAAATGGCTTCAATCAACCAGGACTTGGTCAACCTGATTAATAGTACTATTGTACAAGCCCTTGAGCCCCTTCAGAATGCATTAGGGGATCAAAACAAACTTATTCAGGTGCAAAACGACAAACTTGATCGCATCCAGTCGAATAACCTGTATTTAAAGTCTTCTGTTGAAAAGTTGGAAAAATCTGTCAATGTTTTGGAGGACAAAGTGTCCAAAGTCAGGTCTGATGTTTTGTTGGATAGACTCGAACGGGCTGAAAGTACGGTGCTTTCCCTACAGGCTGAATTGGAAGAATCTCAGCAATATAGTCGGAGGAATTCTCTCCGCTTTGTCAATGTTCCGCTTTCAGACATGGATGAAATAGGTGTTGGTAGAGGAAAACATTATGACACTGATAGCTACATCACTAAGTTCGTAAGTGAGCGCCTTCATATTGAGATGTCGGCAAACGCGATATCCCGGTCCCACTTGTCGGGTAAACCAAATCTCGCGAAAGGTACCTGCCAGATTTTAGTCAAGTTTGTGCGTTACAATACGAGGAACATGGTATATCGCGCTAAATCTCTGTTGAGGGGTCATGAGGATAACGTGTTCATCTGTGAAAATCTAACGAAAGATCGTTTCACAATTGTGAAAAGTTTGGGTTTTCTGCGCTCGTCAAAGAAGATTCATTCTTATTGGACACAAGATGGTCGTGTCTACTTCAAGGTATCTGAAAATGGTATCGTTCATCGTGTTGAAGACTTCAACGTCTCCCAACAGAATCTATCAGATCTGGCTACTGTCGCGAAGGACTTAGAGTCTCTGTGTTCCAACAAGAAGATTAATTCCTACTGGACCATCAGAGGTAGAGTGTTCTTCAGAATTGTTGAAAAAGGACCTGTACACCGTGTTGAGGATCTTAAAGTTAGGGAACAGGAACTGTGTAAAATTGTTTCAGAATTAAGTTCAGAGAATGTTCAGTCGGCACAGGACATGGACTGTTAGGTAATGTTGAGTTTGGGTTGGTCTTTGTTTCGGGGATCACTGCGTACATGTAGCGTCTGCATTGGATAATGCATTGTTAAAAGTTTTTCATGTCTAATTTTATAGGGCCGTATTCCGGAGCGTTCCTTGGCGTTGGGCTCGGCCTTGGGTCTATTGTTCTCGATGGTTTTACAATGGACTAGGGGTCGACCTTGGCGTTGGGGAGCGTTCTGGAATGCGGGCCTATATGTAGTAAGTAGGGATCCTCCCTCTTGACCTATTGTAGGCTGGGGTGAGTGTAATTTGATACTGGAGTTACATGTATTTTTGTTTGATGATTAATGCGTTTTTGAAACTTGAGATAGTATGATCATCTATGCATAACTTCGCCCAGGATATGCAGTAGGTCTGCATGTATATATGTTTGTTTTACACTCCGGAGCTTGGGGGTTAGTCTAATTACAGGCTTTCATCTCGGGTACATGCGTTTGTTGTTTATTTTCTTTTTTCTACTTTGTCTGTACAACTTTAGTGGGGACTGTGACGATATTCGAAATGGATGTCTTCTTTCATTGTACATTAGTTTCAAATATGCAAAGGCTTTAATCTATGTTATTAAGCTTAAACTGATTTATTCTTCGAAAGTAACTTTGGTAAGAAACTGTTTGAGTTTGTCTATAACCTGTTCCTGGTGGAATAATATTGTGAAGTATACGTACTTACATTGGCAGATAGCTTTATCTTTATCAAAAGGATCATTGTACTGGGTAAAAATTCAGTTAATATACTTGTTTTCATATATATTCTTATCGTTAAATCCTTTTTACGTGATAGCATATGTGGTATTATTCCTGTGTCAGTTGAAAATTGTTATGAGTGGTGATGTGGAGTTACATCCTGGACCCATTGGTCATGATCTTATTATAGGTCATTTAAATATTTGTGGCTTACGGTATAAGATAGATATGCTTGAATCACATGATACACAACCAGATGTTCTTGCGCTAACAGAAACCCATCTTGATGGTAGTATAAGCGATGAAAATATTAAAATTGAAGGTTACAGTCACGCTCCGCATCGCAAAGATAAAACTTTGAGGAGCGGAGGTGTATGTGTCTTTTTTAAAGATTTTCTTCATTGTCAGAGACTGGCTCATTTTGAATCCCCAGATCTTGAATTATTGTGGACTAAGATAACCTTTAAAAAATGGTATTGTGTTCTGGGCACGGTATATAGAAATCCCGATTCAAGGGTTGAATATTGGGAAAGGTTGAATAGCAATATAGCTAAGGTTGTTGATATATTTGGTTCCGGTAGACTAATTGTTATTGGAGATCTAAATGAAGATTATTTGAAACCGAATTTTGGACATTTAAAAAATACAATTGCTATGTTTAACATGAACCAGCTTGTTACAGAACCAACTAGAATTACTGAACATTCCGCAACTTTAATAGATCCTTTTATTTGTGGTCCGGAAATCGAACAGTGCGTAAAGTTTTGCAAGGTAGAACCAGCTTATTGTAGTGACCATTGTCCGGTTGTTGTATCTATTTCTACCAAACAAGATCATAAAGAAGCTACTAAAAGGACAGTGTGGTTGTTTCACAGGGCAAATTGGGATCTCTTTCGTACGAATCTTGAAACAAAACTACAAACTGTTTTTGATTATGAGTCTATTGATGAATTAACAAACTTTATTTCAACCTGTATATTAGATTCAGCAAATACCGCTATTCCAAAAAAGACCGTGCGTACAAGTAACTATGATAAAATGTGGATTAACACTGAAATCAAACATCACATGAAGGTTAGAAATAACCTCTTTAAAACTGCCAAAAGATCTGGAAATCCTGATGATTTTATAAATTTCAAACAAAAGAGAAACCAAGTGACAGCAATGATCAGAAGAGCTAAGAAATCTTATTATGAATCAGAGATAAATAAAATAAATGTTGGTAACACTACAGAAAGGGACTGGTGGAGATTAGTTGGGAAAACGATGTCAAATAAAAGTAACAAATGTAAACGTATACCAGCTCTGAGGGATTCAGATGGTGGGCTTGTCTTTGACAATGAAGAAAAAGCTAATGTAATGAATTGTTTCTTTGCTTCAATCTCAACAGTGAATGATAGCGACATACATCTTCCTGAGCCCGTGCTATTGAATGGAGTAGATCTTATTCAGTCATTTATTATTACAGAAGCTGAAGTAGTTTCTTATATTAAACACGAAAGCTTACGGCCCTGACGGTATCAGCCCTTTATTTTTTGTCATCTTAGCACCTATATTTTGTCATCTCTTTAGATTATGTCTTACTCAAGGCCTTTTTCCAAAGGTTTGGAAAAAGGCAAATGTTGTTCCAATATATAAAAAGGGTGACGCCGAGGTTGTTGGTAATTATCGTCCTGTCTCCTTGTTATGTATAGGCAGCAAAGTCTTTGAAAAAATTATCTTTAAGAATTTGTACAATCATATCTACCACAATTTGTCGATGTATCAATCAGGTTTTTTGCCCACCCATTCAACTGTAACCCAACTTCTGGAAATTCAGCACAAAATAATGGAAGGTTTAGATCAAAAACAAGAAATTCTTTTTACATTTTTAGATATATCAAAAGCTTTTGATAAGGTCTCACATAAAATTCTGTTGTTTAAATTAGCTAAATTTGGTGTGTCTGGAGAATTTCATAATCTTTTATCTGACTATCTTAGTGACCGACAACAAAAAGTATTGCTTAATGGCACTGAATCCACTTGGGAAAACATGCAAGCAGGAGTACCTCAAGGTTCAGTCCTAGGGCCTCTTTTATTTTTGGTTTTTATTAATGATATTTTTGAGATGGCATCTTGCAATATGCGGCTGTTTGCAGACGATACTTCACAGTTCTTGATATCGGGCAATTTACATATGTCATCATATCTAATGCAAAATGACTTAGATACTTTGGGCGAATGGTCAGACAAATGGTGTGTTAAATTTAATGCAACTAAAACGGAATGTATGCTGACAAGTAGAAAAAGTGTTCCATCCCAAATCCGTCTGATATTTCAGGGTCAACAAGTTCAATTCGTGTCCAATCACAAACATTTAGGTATAATATTAGATTATAAAGCTCAGTGGAATTACCATATAGATGACATGTGTTCCAGGGCTATGCGTCGAGTTGGTTTGTTAAGAAATTTAAAATACAAAGTTAATAGAGAACATTTAAGTACATTATATAAATCATTTATACGGCCGATTCTGGAATATGCGGACGTGGTTCGGGATGGAATACCAGACTACTTAAGTACCAGGCTTGAAAAAATACAGATTGAAAGTCTTCGTGTTATTACGGGTTTAACGGTCAGTTGTTCAAATCTATACAAAGAATCTGGTTTCCCTACACTTTCTCTTCGACGTAAGCTACACAGATTAGTTATGTTTTACAAAATTCTTGATGGTCAAACACCCTTATACCTATGCCACCTACTGTTGGTCAAACAAATCGATATGCCCTGCGGAATCAATCTGACATAGTTTCTTTTCAATGTAATACTGAGTCTTTTAAAAAATCTTANGGGTCAGAGGCCTGCCTTCTCTGGACCCTGAAGATTATGTCTTACTCAAGGCCTTTTTCCAAAGGTTTGGAAAAAGGCAAATGTTGTTCCAATATATAAAAAGGGTGACACCGAGGTTGTTGGTAATTATCGTCCTGTTTCCTTGTTATGTATAGGCAGCAAAGTCTTTGATGAAAAAATTATCTTTAAGAATTTGTACAATCATATCTACCACAATTTGTCGATGTATCAATCAGGTTTTTTGCCCACCCATTCAACTGTAACCCAACTTCTGGAAATTCAGCACAAAATAATGGAAGGTTTAGATCAAAAACAAGAAATCCTTTTTACATTTTTTAGATATATCAAAAGCTTTTGATAAGGTCTCACATAAAATTCTGTTGTTTAAATTAGCTAAATTTCGTGTGTCTGGAGAATTTCGTAATCTTTTATCTGACTATCTTAGTGACCGACAAAAAGTACTGCTTAATGGCACTGAATCCACTTGGAAAAACATGCAAGCAGGAGTACCTCAAGGTTCATTCCTAGGGCCTCTTTTATTTTTGGTTTTTATTAATGATATTTTTGAGATGCCATCTTGCAATATGCGGCTGTTTGCAGACGATACTTCACAGTTCTTGATATCGGGCAATTTACATATGTCATCCTATCTAATGCAAAATGACTAGCGTCCAATGGAAATACCTAGTATGTCACATTTTGTTGTTTTCGAGAAAAATGGGTTTATGTGGAATGACAACTTGGAAGAGTTTTGTTGTGGAGAACGCTCCTAATTAAAAATATGTCATACAACAGGATTAGATGCAATTTGCTATGTTTTACCTCTGATTTCATGCTGAATTTGCAAAGGTAAAAACGTAGTAAGCCACAATTCTGATGACTTAGACGTAAAAACCGAGTAAGTACCACTGTCTTTCCAAGGCTTTGGCGAACATTTTGCAAACAAAAACTGTTTAATATGATGAAACAATACCTAGTAAGTACGAATTTGGCCTTAACTCATTTTTTCCGAAAATGTGACTTACTAGATATTTCCATTGGACGCTAGAAATGGTGTGTTAAATTTAATGCAACTAAAAGGGAATGTATGCTGACAAGTAGAAAAAGTGTTCCATCCCAAATCTGTCTGATATTTCAGGGTCAACAAGTTCAATTCGTGTCCAATCACAAACATTTAGGTATAATATTAGATGATAAAGCTCAGTGGAATTACCATATAGATGACATGTGTTCCAGGGCTATGCGTCGAGTTGGTTTGTTAAGAAATATACAAAGTTAATAGAGAACATTTAAGTACATTATATAAATCATTTATACGGCCGATTCTGGAATATGCGGACGTGGTTTGGGATGGAATACCAGACTACTTACGTACCAGGCTTGAAAAAATACAGATTGAAAGTCTTCGTGTTATTACGGGTTTAACGGTAAGTTGTTCAAATGCAAATCTATACAAAGAATCTGGTTTCCCTACACTTTCTCTTCGACGTAAGATATACAGATTAGGTATGTTTTACAAAATTCTTCATGGTCAAACACCCTTATACCTACAGCATATTATGCCACCTACTGTTGGTCAAACAAATCGATATGCCCTGCGGAATCAATCTGACGTCTGACATAGTTTCTTTTCAATGTAATACTGAGTCTTTTAAAAAATCTTATTTTCCTGCCACTGTACTTGACTGGAATAATCTCCCACTAGAAATCCGTGAATCAAGATCTCTTGCGATATTTCAGCGAAATTTAGAACGTTATCTTTTGGATACTTTACCGAAACCACCAATATGGTATCTTCATAGCAACACCCTTTTCAGCAATATCCTTCACTGTCGACTTAGAAACAACTGTTCAGCTTTACATTACCATCTGTACGTTAAAGGGATACTCCACTCATTGTAAGCCTTTGAATTTTTATCAATCCATAGAGACTAATGCCATGAATTGTTACGTCACTAGTGTCAATAGGCTGATGACCTTTGTAGTGAATGAGCTAATACTGTGACTGCCTAGGCCTATTGGTTGTTCCTTCATAAATATGCATTGAGCACACATGACATCATGTGTGCTGTGCTATAGCCCCCTTGGGATTCAATTAAAATACTTAAAATGATGAGTTTGCTGATTTTTAAAAAATCTGACATGTTGCAGATACCAATGAATTTGAATGTATTAATGATATTTCAAAAATTCAAAATTTTACACAATGAGTGGAGTATCCCTTTAATCATATAAATGAAAATCCCTTTTGTATATCTTGTCCTGGAAACCAGATCGAAGATCCTTCTCATTTCTTCCTCCACTGTAAATTATTTATACATCAAAGATATTTGTTTCAGAGATCTCCAAGGTTTTCCACCCTCAACTTACTTTACCTAACACTGTAGAAACATTCCTCTTTGGAGAAAAACATTTCACGATTACTAATAATTTATCTCTTTTTGGTGCAGTGCAGAGGTACATTCTCCGAACGGGGCGCTTCAAATAATTATGTTGGAGCTACCGTTCGTGGAGTGCATTTCTGCCCTGTACATCTTTGATCTATTTGATTGGATATTCTTTAAGTACATGTATAATAATCTATATCTCGTTTATTATCCTGTTCCCACTATGTTGTATTTCTTAAGTATTTACTTTGTATCCGTTCAGTTCTGCTTTCTCTTAATGTACCTTATGTTTTTGTATTTTTGTAGAGGAGACATGCACTTTAAGCACAACTGTGCTTCTCGCATGTTCTCCTCATTAATACATTATTAATAAAACATTTATTATATAAAAAAAGAGGGTGGGAGAGGAAGGGCAAAGTGGCGGAGTAGGATAGGGATCCAACGCGCCTACCTGTGAAACAACAAAGAAAACAAAAAAAAACAATTAAGCTACATCTGATGTTTATTAAACATCTCACTGACGTTCCGTTCATGTCATTATTATTTGAATTATGTCACATCTGATGTTTATTAAACATCTCACTGAGATATTTAATAATCATCAGATGTGGCATAATTCGAATTATGCAACGTCTGATGTTTATTAAACATCTCATGACATGAATAGAACTTCATAGAACGTTTTAGAAGAGTTTATTTCTAATCGTATACTCCTCTCTGTGATTTTTCTAATGAACAACTCTCTTTGCCTCCTTTCTACATTTTATTCTGTGTTATTTAATGTTTATCTTGCATATTCTGTCTTATCGAATCTTTTATTTATCTTGCATATCCATTCATGTAAGGTGCTTTGAAAATGATTTTATTCATTATTTAGCACTTTAATACAATAAAATCATTAAATTATTATTATTATTAGATCGGCCGGACATCCGAGGGTACTTGGTCGCGCACCCATGGGTGGCTGTGGGGATACCTGTTGGACTTCGACCAGTATCCGGAGGATATCAGGGCTCCGGGTGACGGCCGAAAGTCGTCTGCGATCTACTCGGTGCCTGGTGGGGGCTGGCTGGTGGCTGGTGGGAGCCCACGGGCGTGTCAAGGGTTATTAAGGATCCCCTAGCGAGCTGGGTTTCAGCCGCTACTCGCCGCAAGAAAATAACTCCCGAGTTATTTTCTTCCGATCACGCTAGCGGCGCGCTATCTAGCACAGGACACCCGTAGATGCCCTCGGGCTACCGGCCGGCAACCCGTCATTTTCCCTATTTTTTAGCCCGTTTAGGTGTTGGAAACACATCCATGGCTGAATCAGTGGAAATGTGACTGAGGTATTAAGAAGTACCGATTTTCTCTGGATGATGGAGATTCCAATGGCAAATCTGAAATAGTGGGAAAACAATTTAATTAATTGCATTTGTATGTCTATTTAAGATGGTAACTAAAAGCTCCGTTCAGACGTATTTTCGTGCAGCTGTGGACCACTGGAGACTTTTGGAATCAGACATACTACAGCAGAATGTTACGTCATTTCTCGCCTGTGCTGTAATTTGTTGTCAGCTGAAATGTACAACTTTCGTTGTCGTACCAACAGATTTGGAATCCGTTTGTCAGATGAGCAGAAGGAGAGGAACATGTATGGAGAAGAAGGAAGCACTACAATTTCAAGGTGCACGAATGTGGCAGAAAAAGGTAATTTGGTGAATACAAACACTGGGCGCAAATGGTTCGTGTGGTGAAGAGATGGAGAAAAGCTACGCTCTGAAATCGATACAAACACCGGAGTCAACTTCTATTGCAAGTGTCATGGTAGTGTAACAGATCTGTTGAAAAAAGCAGTTTGAACAGGGGCCTGATTCACAAGCGCACGTAAAATCTTACACTTACGCTACGTTTACGTAAAAGATAAAGGCCAATTTACACAATACGATTTTTACATACGATTTTCCGCTCCGACATGATCGTATGTCCAAATCGGTTCGTGTAAACTGCACATAAGACAAAATGTTATGGCCTTTGTGACGTCGAATGCACAAGACGGATGTTCTATTTTCTTCCGATGTCGGACGAAGGGCGCATGAACTCGGCCAATCAGGTGGCCGCATTGGAGGTCATGTACTTAAGCCCAGGGCACAGGCGAATCCCCACGAACTAGAATGAAATGGTCCATGGATCATGAACATACCTCTCTCTGTCATTACACTATTATGTCCAAAGGGGTGAGCACATGGTCAACGGACCATTTCATTCTAGTTCGCGGGGATTCGTCCGCCTAAGTCGCAACAGTGTGACATGGGCTTTAGCAAGGACGTAGGCTGTTCTGAGCCTGGGGAGGTGCACATTTTTGTGAAAGCGGAACTCCTGCAGCTAGCGTAGCCATGAAGTTTCACAGTATGCTGAAGAGTAAGGTGTGCTCCGAAGGGGGGTCTGGGGATCTTCCCCCAGAAAATTTTGGAATCTAGATGCTCTGAGACGTGATTTCAGCGCTATTCTTAGCCAGAATTTACACGATTACAAGGTTCATTTTTTTCTGCTTGCCCAGAGCGGAACTCTCNCACGTGCAGCCATTGCACCAACCCCCCCAGCCTATGCCCCTGCTTATAATAGCGCGATTGACGAAGAATGAGTCTGTCCGTATTGACGGATGAATAATCGGATCATGTATATAGTGTAAGTGGGCCAGAGTGCAAAATATTTTGTTAATGTTTCTTACAGACAGCGGATACGGAAATAGTTTTTTCCCGCGGTTGAGTTCACGCATGCGCAGACACTCAGCTAATGTTTACTGCCATGTGTTTTTGGTCGCCATATTTCAACCTCTTTACAAAGTCATGCTATGAGGCACTCATTGAGGTAATTACCCAAGGGGCAAAGGGCAAAATGCCACAGACTAATTATGTTATCCTTCTTAGATCCCTTGTATAATTGTGTAACTGAGCCCTTCCCACTTTTGGATGTTTTCAGGACGTCTTGTCCTCGCTTCGTTTTCATCATGGCGCTCTCACTTTCCTTGGGCATTTCCTCTTCAATATCGTGGTAAAATAAGTTCCCTATGACACTTGCATGTGCGAATATCATGTCGAGTCCTTTGGGTGTTGATGAGTCGAAATAGTTTGTTAGGTCCACAGTGAACTCTGAATGACGAACTAGAACTGTGAAATTTGCTTAACAGCAAATTTGATGGTCCCTACATCAGAAAATGGAAATTGAGTGAAGAAAGGGCAATGAGGGGTCATGGCCAGAAATATGCGACCAGTTAGTTACATGACTGGCCGTGTGGCGCGCTGCTGTCGCCACTCACTCTAGTACATTTGTACAGGAAAAGTAACAAGGCAAAAAGAGGTCTTCTGCCCCCGCCCCCCTGAGAGGCTCCTGCCCCCCCCCCCCTGGACCAAAAAGTTAAATACGGCCCTGTATCACGATGAAAAACGATTCCCAATGGTATATTCCATGTAGTGTGTAGTTATCAGGACTGCCACTAGGTGTGCTTCAATGTCACAAATTTCTGGGGATGACTCTGTGGCACAGCAGTCAGGTTCTTGGGGTTCCCATCCTCCTGGAATGTCTTCCTGGTGAAGGACACGTGCAGGGTAGGCAGAGAGAGAGGAAGGGCAGACAAATGAGGGGCAGGGCAGGGCAGGGCAGGGCAGGGGCCAGGCTGGGAAGGGGTCGGGCGGGTAGAAGACTGTCTTCAGAGATCAGAGGAGGGGCAAAGTGGTCGAGCTGGATACGGATCCATCATACCAGCCCGAAGCAAAAAAACAAACTGGGAAATATTTAACTTTATCACTTCAGGATAAAACAGACTTCAAAAACCAACGTAAGTTAATTTTTTTGAAACTATCTAACCTTTTAGACCTAGATACAAATATTGACTATATGATGGTACTACTTGATTTTGCAGTGATTGAGTGGTTTTCTTGGAATCGTGCCCCAACTGAGTGTGGAAGAAGAAAGAAGGAAAGATATAAAAAATTCCTACCTACCCAGTGATATCAAGATGGTCCCTACATTGATAATGTAGGGACCATAATGACAGCATCCACAGCCAGATGTCTGATCTCTGCAGGGAGAGGAGCCAGACCCAATCAGAGATGCTACAGTTGAAGATCGAGTTGGAGCACATGGTGAGGACCAACCAGATACAAGCACAGATGAGACAGATGAACTTTGAATTAGACAAGCTGCGTCTTGAACGAGAGATCGAAACTAGAAAGGCTCGGAGAGTTACATCTTGCCCTGACAAGTGTTCCTATCACTCCTACTCTCGCTCAATCCACCCTTGCCTGATACTACCCACATTTCCACTCTCACTGCCACCCGGCAGAAGAGTGGCCAATCAGAGGTCTCTCTGAGCTATTACCTCGCCTCCAGGAACTGAGCAATGAACGAAGTACACGAAATATGTAGTGTATGTAACCGAATACACCTAGGCTCGAGGTGAATCAAGAGAGCAAAAATGGCGACTTCGGAACTTCGATATGCCGCTTGGAGTCAGAAATTTGTGAAAACTACAACGTTTCGTCGCTAGCTTCACATCAGAAGGATACTATTCATGTGTTTGCATCAGGGAAGGACTTGTTTGTGTCAACTATTACTGGGAAAGGGATGTCATTCATGTTTTACTTGGCTTCAACACTGCTCAATTGCGTCGAAGTTCAGATGTCAGTGGACTACTAATGTATGCGAGGACTTTTCTGATTGGCTCTCAATTTGGCTCTTCTTTTGATCGATGTTCGTCGCGATTTAACAAACAATTATTGTTGTTTGACGAATTATGCTGTAAAATGAAGGATTTTGATATCAAGTAATAAAGAACACACGTATGCTTAACGTTGAATATATTTTTTGGTGAAATATTTTGTTCTGGATTATTTTTGATGACAGCAGTTGGGCTGAGCATGATAAACGGCACAATCTGCTGGGAGTGGAATTCAGTAGGGAAAATGTCAAGGGTGAAGAGAGCGTAGTCGGAGGGCGAAGTGACCGTAGGCCTCGATGTGTCAAGATGGGAGAGTTACTGATGAGCAGGGAGATGCTGATCATGAAATTGGCGAGAACAGTTGATACGAATCTGTCCGACGCGCGGAATTGATTCATCCGGCGACCCGTTATGAAATGACTCAAGTAATAATTTATTTAATAATTATTATAAATTCGTGGGTAAATTCTTCATTAAAACATACATATTATATAGATAAAACATCCCTTAAAACATTTTACATATAGATATCACAAAAATGATAAAACATACATGTAAATATTTAGCATTGGATATGACAGATAAAATTATACGTTGTCGCCTTCCATTTCCGCCTGAACGGAATCCACAATTCCTAACTACGCCCCAACCTAAATCTCATGTCAAATGTCGGCGCTTGACCATTCACCATGTTCACTGGCCGTGTACTATGTGGGCATTTTCATAACGTCTACGTTCGTCCTTAGGCCCCGATTACATAGAGCTATACGCTATTCGGTATTCGGTATACGGCGCAAAATTGGACATGCACAATACGAACAAAAAGCGAATAGAGTGCCCTCAGAATAGTTTAGTCTTATGTAAACCGCTCATTGAAATAACCTCGCTCGATTCAAACTATACGCGTGCCCTACGAAACGTGCCTAGAATACCGAATAGCGTATAGCTCTCTGTAATCGGGGCCTAAGGCTTCCTTTACATTGAAGTATACGGTATACGAAAACACGAAAACGCCGGTGAACAATGGCTTCACGGTCGTGAATCCTCGAGAAGCATTTGTTAATCGGTGTTTTCGTATACCGTATACTTCTATGTAACGAAAGCCTTAGGTCTGCGTACGTTGAGGTATGAGAGAGATCTAACGAGACGGAGTGTACAAGGAGAGATATGTACGGTTCATGCAAAGGATAATCGACAAAGGGTCATGCGTCATGAGGTGGGGGGAATTTTTGTCACAGGGTCAAAAATGACCATTTTCCAATTTTTTAATATATTATTATACAGGTTAAACTGCATAGAAAAATGGCATGGGGTGGTTTATTTTTTAAATATAACCCTTGTACAGCCATTTATAAGATGAATTGTTAATGGGAAATGCATTACGGACAGAACACTTTTTGGCCATTTTCTCCAAAGTGACCAGTTTTTTTTCAAACCTCATAAAATTGTTAATATTGGTCAGAACGAGATTTGGTTTGGACCAAAATGAGCCTCAGATAAAATGCTATTCAGTGAACAAAACAGAAATTCAGTTTGATTTATACTATGTACTTAAAAATTTGACAGAAATACAGTAATTTTTTTAGGGGACGTTGATGTTTTTTCGACAAAACGAGACATCTTTCTCATAAAATTTTGATGCTGCCTGCATCGAAACTACACACAAATGCTTATTGACTTTCTTTAGAACTGCTCTTAGGCCTATAAAAGTTGAGAGACAGCATGTATCAGGTATTCTCATGGCTTTTCAGTTCAACTCCTACATACAAGATGCAATATTTGTGCACAATTGCCAGTTTCTTCTCTTTTGTACAAGCAAGTACAAAAGAGAGAAGTGACTGCCCTTAGTAGCCTTTTGGAGTTTGTAAAAGTTACCACAAATACTCCAGATCCTTTTTTAATGCAAACTTGCAACCTGTTAGGGTCTTCACCACTAATTACAATAATATAAGTAGAAAAAAGAGAGTTTACTATACTTTGTGTAAGTGAAATTTCCCCAAAAAATGTGGTGAAAACTTTCCACTCCAAAAACAAAGATTGGCTTCTCCAGTGCACATGGAACATAACTGACACTAATTGCCAATTAAGGAATTCAGTAGAGATAGCTGGCATTATTTTAAAGAACTACGAAGAGCAATGTAAAAGGCTTTATGCATTATCTGTCAGTTCAGAATACTGTCCACCACCTCCACCACCTCCGCCACATTCCGCCACAAAAAATCCACCCCTGACCTTTTGGCTTCATCAGCCTGGAACTGTGAAGGCAAAATGAGTTTAATACCATCTGAAAGCAGAGATCTAAAGCTACAAAATGACACCTTATTTGCTATTATAGGCCTGGTTTTTCGTTGTGAATTTTTAATTTTTTGGCCCAAAAAAATTGCAGTTGTGACAAATCCACCTTTTTTGGGTACCCACTTCACGACGCATGACCAAAGGTGACGCTGAACTAGTGCCTAGTGACATGCAAACGCCGACATGGCCGAAGGAATCTCAGCAGCACTGGTACGTGCCCCACTTCGGAGTCGTCAATCCCAAGAAGCAAAATTCGGGTTGTATTTGATTGTCAGGCAGAGTGTGGTGGACTGTCCATTGTTGCAGGGACCAGACTTAAAGTGGTCCTGAACCGCCGGGGCGAGCGAGACAGCCTCGTTTTCATTTTCCCGCGCTACACCAGTATGAATGAGCGCCTGTCAATCATCACGTCACGTGATTACTATGGAATTTACTACGCGATCACTGATTGGGCAAGTTCTGATGACTGACAGCTGTGTAACAGCTGATTGTCAAAACAACATGGATGCCACCAGTTCACCAAGTCGAGATTTCTCCTCGATTCCGGGAAGTTTTACAGGATACATTCACGCCTAAGAGCATGAAGAGTGTTCAATCCGACATGAGTGACACCATTGATGACGATGTCGGCCGGTATGCCAGGCAAGTTGGTCTTTTCTCGGGAGGAGCCCCAGAATTCGCTGCCGTTTCACCGGCACGGCGGCGAGATCCGCAGTCAGGCAATATGTTAATGATGCCATACATACAAACAACCTCCTCATCGTCTTAAAATGGAGTTCTTTCTTTATTATGAGCCACTTCGATAATGCCTCTGGACAATCCACAGCCGCTGGTCGACATTTGCTACCTTTTTAGGCCGTCCTTTCCCTTCTTTCACTTCTTGCTTCGGCATCCTGTCTGCTGCGTTTGCACGACCATCTCAAACTCAGTGAAGGTAACGTACTGCGCATGCGCAGAAGCCAGGAGCGGAAATCGGAAGTTCCATTTTCGTGGGCGGTGAAAATGATCGGGTGCCAACTTTTGCTTGGCGGTTTAGGACCACTTTAACCAACTCTCTGCTACTATGGCTACAGATCCATGACGTTGGTTGGGGACCACTGCGTGAAGGACGACATCATGTCACGTCGGCGGCGCCCACAACGTAACTCTGTTGGCGTGAAATTGCACACTTTTGAGGCTCAAATGATTGAATTCCATGGTGATTGCGGCCAGGGCCCTAAGTCTATTTTCAAACTGCTGAGACATTCAAAAACTAGAGATTATTGACTTCTCAATGGTAGTTGAAATGTTTCAAACGGATAGATAAGTGCGAAGCAGTCGGCCTTCAAACTGGGCACACATTTTCCCCAATTTGTAAACATGGTCCCCAACTAAAATCACAGATCTTGTAGGCGTCCTGTGTCGCTTCCGTCAAGAGAGAATAGCTTTCACATGTGATGTGGAACAAATGTTCCACCAATTCAAGGT
>NMRB01003587.1:35950-58272 GCA_002633025.1 Notospermus geniculatus | reverse complement strand
CTACATAAGTCAAACTACACTACAATTCAAAGTAAAAGCATTTGCTAGCTTTTATAAATATCAGCCATAGCCCACAATGCATAAAACATCACCCCCTACAAAACCTATGACCTTAGTGTCCCCAAAGTAAACGCTCAGCCCATTGAAATTGAAACTGACATCTTGTGGTTTTTGTGGTTTGGCCGTTTTCCCACATTCTAGTTCACAACTATTTTTTTCTAGTGGGCAACTAGTTAGCAGGGTTCCTAGTGCCGTTTTATGAATAGAAAATTAGATGTCAACTAACAAGAAGGCAACTAGTGAGTTAGAAGCCAACTATCCCCTAGATACCAACTATTTTAGTAGCCTTTTATGAATATGGCCCACTCAGAATTTCATATTCGTTAGACCTTGGAGGAATAATTCCTCAAAGGTTAGACTTTCCCTATGCTCGAAGCACTGAGAAAAGTCAACTTCAGCTTTCCTTTGGCTCAAGTCCCACCCCAACTGTGCAAACCACTACGTACAATAAACGTCTAAGTATTCTATGGTACATGTAATAGGATAATTATTCTAAATCTAATTGCATAATAGTAGTTTGTTCCGCCAGACCGTGGAGCTTTTCCATGAGGTGTATCTATTTTTAACGCTCGGAATTCCATGGCTGACGTGACATCATCATGGGTTCCCCAGAGCAATTTATAGAATTTCCCGCGATTCTGCCCTGTACCTCTTGACCAGTGGCGCCGGCTGGTTGAAGGTAAATGGTACTCATAGTAGCCTAATAGCCGGTTCCCTCTAGAGTCCCTTTAAATGGTTAGTGTGCTATAGCAAAAATGGTTCAGATACCGAAAACTCCAATTCCCACACCTGCAGGTGTAGCGGCAGTGCAATTTTCGGTATCAGACCCTAGTTTCGCTCTAGCGGAGTAGCCGCTCATGGTATGAATGTGAAATTTGTACCGTGGACGCAGAAAGTCCTACTGATAACACAGATGAAATTTCTGAAAAATCCGTCAGTTGGTTATGAAACATAAGAAGTGTTTAATTCGATGCGATCCCCGCATGACATTTACATGTATTTCAGTCCCGTGTAACGTTTTTGAGCCCATCTGTGAGTGTTCCCCTGCTATTGTCTGACGGACGGAATAAGCTGCGACTCGACAATGGAGGACAGACAGAGAAACGTGTCGATCTATCTGCCAGTGTTTCCAGAACAATAGGGGGAACACTGACACACGGAAACACTGAAAAACTATACACCGGCATCAAATTGTTGGACATATAATTTTGATTTTTTCGTCGTGTCAAAACCGTTCAAGATTTACTGCTGAAACTTTTACAATACACGGATAATATACATATATTTGCATGTTTCAAATATCAAAGGCCCAGCTTTTATAGTATTGAAATTGTTGAAAAATCCTTAGGGGGGCCATTTTTTGGGCCACCCGATATACTGTATCCGATGTGTTTAGTGGCCGCGGCAGGGAAGATCGTATACTGCTTGTGTACGTGGCCTCTTGTTGGCCATATAGATTTTAAGGAATCTGGAAAACAAGGATCCCCAAGGAACCCTACGGAATTAACTCCAAATAACGCAAATGATATGATAAAACGACATGATTATGATTGTATATTCACTGTACAAAGAATCCGGCAAGAAAACGTCTATAATTTTTCTGCGATACATGTTCAAAATATGCACCATGGGGATAAGATTTCAGTCTGCAGGAGCACTTTTGATTTTTCACCAGCGGGAGGGATGTCACATTGACAGGCCTACTAGTAGGCTATCACGTGCATTCAAGTGCAGACCGGTGTGAAAGAAATGCAGGTCCGCCCGGAACCAAGGTCCCACGGACCTTGGTTAAGCCTAGGTCACATATCAACTCCGGGGCCCGTACGGCGAGTAAAAACAGACATTTTGGCCAATTTCTACGGTGCCCAGTTTGATCTAGTTTAATTTCCGCTTATCCATTGAGGCGGTTTCGGCATAATTCAGCTTAGATCTGAGTTTCAGTCTAAAAAATCCACAGCAAGCCGCTGGGTGGGGAAA
Organism: Notospermus geniculatus; assembly: GCA_002633025.1. Lineage (NCBI taxonomy): Eukaryota > Metazoa > Nemertea > Pilidiophora > Heteronemertea > Lineidae > Notospermus > Notospermus geniculatus. The sequence goes on along the minus strand of NMRB01003587.1, from coordinate 56,235 downwards.
ATCGTACGGCGCCCGGTGCATTTGTGACCTAGGCTTTACTAAATGGGCGTCTTGTGGGTGACATCATACCTCTGCCTCTACCACAGGCAGAGAGATTTCAAATTATCAACTTTGACCTTTACCTTGACTTCTGATCATCAAGGTCGTTGCATAATCTAGGTCACTGCATAATCGAAATGGCATTCTCAATAACCTAAGTATGGGCAATATCATACCTCTAACTCTACCACAGGCAGAGCGATTTCAAGTTATCAAGTTATCAAATGATCAAGTTTGCCCTTGACCTTGACCTCTGATTATCAAGGTCACTGCATAATTGAAATGGGCATCCTCAATAGCAGTAACCAAAGTACCGGTATGGGTGATGTCATGCCTCTACATGTATCTCTACCACAGGCAGAGATATTTCAAATTATCAAGTTTGATATCAAAATGGCATTACTCATAATATCTCAATCACCCGGACACGTGAGGTTGAGAATTTTAACATAGTCCGGGGTCCTTGGATAAGCAGGCATGAACTAAGACTTGTTTCATGTTGAACAGTTGACAATATGGCAAGTTATCTCAAAATATCAAATTTGTGATATTGATATCACCATGAGCCCAACGTCTCAGACGAAAAGTAGTGTCCATTCGATTCATATGGTATGAAAACCTGAGGGTAGAACCTATTTCCATTGCACTAGGTGTTAAAGGAGGCGAGTTATGGCATCAGATAAAAGCGTGACGGACAAAATATCAAGTCTGATATGTTGATTACATCATGATGGAGGCATCTGATGTTGAAAATGATTAGCTCATTGTATTGCCCAGGTTGACAAACGTAGGGGTAGGATATGTTGCCAGAGCTGCTGTTGAAGGAGATAAGATATGGAGGCGTGACAGACGGACACAGACACACTGACAATACGACCAAAAACAATCTGGCTCCTGATCTTCATGATCGGGAACCATAATTATAAAATCTAGGCACGACGATCTTCCCGGCCGCAGCCAGTAAACACATCGGATACAGTATTCTTGATAATAACTATTGTATAGCTCTAGTATAGGGGTCATTATTATCACCGCCTTGGGGATTCAGGGAAATAAAATAATATTACATAGAACAATAATGTCACGTGAAAGCCATATCTACAACTTTTTTCTCCACAGATGAAATCGACAGGGAGGTCAGATGTAAGTATCATCATTTCCTAATCGAGATATAGGGCCGTATTTACGAAGCGCGATTAGGCAAACACGCGTGTAAATTCATAGTTATTCAGGTTAAGGGCCTAGAAAACCATTGTGTTGCTACCTTGCACGCTGCTTAATCGGCAGCGTTTACCCACAGGATAACCACACGCGGTTAACATTCCTGCTTTTACGTGCAGCAAGATCGAAGAAAAGAGTTGAATGACTCTAAACAAGGCCTGTAGGTTGTTTAAATTTTTCTTTTGTCCTCCTACAGCTAGACAAAGGAAACGCTGCCGATCAAGCAGCGTACAAGGTAGCAAAACAAAGGTTTTCTAGGCCCTTAACCTGGATAACTATGAATTTACACACGCGTTGACCTAATCGCGCTTCGTAAATACGGCCCATAGTGTTTTTTCTCCAGTTTATTTTTAGAGACGATAATGACTTACCGAAATATAGAACTTATCCGAGAAAGATTTATAAGATTTCATTCTCCAATATGTAGGCCTATAGTATTAATCCTCTCCCCCAGAACATTGTCATACTTATCACATGGGCCTTAAACAACGCAAAGTCACTCCTGCTGAATGAAGTCCTATCAGCAAGTGTAGCAAGACCCATCTCAATAGTCTTACTACTACTTCAAGCGTTGCACGAACTTCAGTCAATAGGACACATGGCACACGGTTGGGCGATTTTGACACGAAATAATTTGCGTGTAGATTGGGAGAGGTTTAATACCCAATCCATATCCAATGGATGTCCAAAAGTTTGCCTTCCGTTTGGTTGCCAAATTAGTACGCAGTACGACCTGGATGAGTGGTACCATCACATGTACACATGTAATAGCTACACTCCAGTTTGTATTTATTTACGCTGCATCGATATAATATTTCTTCCATAATAACATTCCCATTGATAGTAGCTTCAGACAAATTCTATATAGCGTTATGACAGTGATTTCACGATGGTTTACAATTAGTATCAATTTCCTTATTATTACTTCTATTATCAATTCCTGCAGGTCGCCCAGGAAGCCCGGATCCCAGGTGCCGACGTAAGTTGAGGTAGAGAGTTGATCTAAAAACTGAGTCAGTTTTACAATCATGTTCTGCGAATGAGTTCAAGGAATATTAGATATAATACCGGTACTCATTGATCCGCTTATCGCTGTGACATCCCGAAATCCGACGTTATTATCTTCCAAAGATAAATGTAACTAATGTCGCGACCAGTGGTCAGTGAGGGCATGGATGATTGAAGTAAAGCAGACCTCAGACGGCTTTTTGAAGGCGGTTCAGCAGGGTCAAAACCGGGCTGAACCGCCCAAAATGACGGCGGTTTGGTTTGGCACAAGTAGATCTAGACTAGGTGAAAACACGGTGTGAATAAGGTACAGGTAGTGATGCCGTTGTCATCAAGAGAGACATGCGGTACAACTGCGGTCAAACGTGGTGTTAACACGGACATGTACGGTCCATATGCGGTCTAGGGGATATTGTGAGGTGGCCACAAGATGTTGGGGGCAACAACACGGCGGCAATTTTTTCAGCGGTTCTGAAGGTTTGTGCAAGTTCAGAACAGGTAACGAGCCAGCGAGTAGGTGATTGCCGGTTTTGAGAACCGCCGTGAAAATCTTATGGTTTGAAAGACGAGGTGGCGGTCAGTGGCAAACACCCTCACGGTGTCCAGTGAAGTGAAAGAGAGGTGCTAGGTATAGATTTAGGCCTATACGGTGTGTAGATGTGGGTGGAACCGGAAGGGAAGATGAAGATGAAGCAGGTAGGCCTAGATTGAAGCTGCGAAAGTTTGTGAAGATTTGCACTAAATAATGTGTTGCAGGAAGCAAATCGCATGTACAGAAAACAAGTGCCAAATTCTGAAATATAGATGAAAAAGAGAAACATGAATTATTAGACGGCTATAGTTGTACCTGAGGTTTGTGACGTGCATGCGAGCAGCCCATCTGCAGAATGCACTTTTAGGCCTAGATGTCTAAGCGCCTAGGCCTATGCGTATGCATGCAACATGCCTCGCGCCTACCGACATGACCGACGGGTAGGGTAGGATAGGGCTAGATCTACACATGTACACCATACAATGTCATACGTCGCCTATTCATGTACCAGGTATTGTTATTATTGTTATTATGTACATGAAGCATGACATGCATTGACCACTGTTGACTGTGAATGAATGAATGAATGAATGACTTTTGCCAGCACCAACAGAAAACTTCTCGTCGTGCCAATTGAGACTGGCATTTTCGCCCTTTACAGGTAGTTACCTAGTGTAAAAGTAGTATAGCCTATTGGGTAAGACTTCATGAAATGTTTCCTAAATACCGGGTAGTTCTTAGGCCTACATGTGTCAGTTGGTCCACCAAAATTGAACTACGACGACCGTAAACTGTCACGTCGTTGCACATGTGACCTGATGACCGTGACCCGCACCTTCGCAGTGGCCTCCTGGCGGCTGAGTCATAAGTAACACTACGCTGTTCTGCCATCTATTGGAGATTGATAGAACTAAATCGTAATTAAATAGCTAATTACCGGTACACTCCGTTGCCATACACATAAGGAATGTGGAGTCTCCCTGGCCCATGTGGCTTTGATTGTTTTTGAAGCGCGCCTCTAATGACCATGTCCATAAACCTGTCACAACTTGTAAACATGTGATGGCAATACACAGCAGTATCAAGTGATGCTGGGTGATTTCAGTGTGTAACATATGTAAAGAATGTGGCCCACAGGCCTATTTTGTTACTGTTGGAGAAATAGTGTACTGTAGACTACGAGTACCGGCTTTTATATCATGATATGAAGGGGCTTTTGGGTTGACAGTTAGGTGCTCTTGTTCTGTTGTGGTAGGAGGATGGATACTTGCTCTTGCTGGTCTTGGTAGGCCTATTTGGTACTTGGTAGGCCTACTCGTTTAATACTTGGTATTTAAAAGATGACTGAAGAAATTCAGAAGAAATGTGCAATTTCCTTTTCCACTATACCGGTACCGGTGTGCCTATTTATAAAGGCTGTTGTAGCCAAACCTCGACGATGTATTAATGTGGGTGATTTCTGAATTACACAGGTACATGTATGTTATTGACCAAATTCATGTATATATGCCATTTTTTATTTAAAACAACTTATTTTTTTAAACGAATGCAACAGTTCTTCAACCCTAACCCTCACCCTAAATGCATGGAAACTGCCTTGCTCATGAGCAACACACTGTCACCAGGTAGCCTGCACACACATACGTTGGAAAACACAGCCTGGCACCCTTGTGAGACCACCATCCATCATCAACTGTCAACGAGGCATGAAGTTGTGGCACACTTCTTGATACTTTGTTTATCTCAATTACAAGTGCCCAAGCTACTGACTGAGGTCACAGTCAATTCTTGGTGTATGGCGACGGAGTGGGTACTAATTAACCAGAGTAGCTAAGGGGCTGTAAAAAAGTTACGGTTGTTTTCGATCGATAGCCGACCTTTGACCGTTTATCGCTCGTCAATAGATGGTCTGGTTTGTTCTGCTGTAGCTTCACAGCTGGAATTAGCGGGCGATAATCGTACTAGTGGGGCTTCGCCCATACGTTTCACAGTTCGCCTAGGCGATGTCATTGAGGTTGAGCACGGTCTTGAACCGCGTTAACGGCCCTCCCCTGAGGCCTGCTTTACAGCCACACTCTACCCTTTAGTACAAGATAGAGGTATTGCGTCAGTCGACCGTGTTTCAACTGTTCATTAGTGGAGAGAGTGTCATCTTAAACGGTAGTATCCATTCTATGGACTGAGTCCAAATGGACTGAGTACATGTAACTTGGACCGAGTCCCAAAATGTGAAAAATGCAAGAAACAAGCCGTTTTGTAGACAATACGAAAGGATATTGCTTAAGTATTGATAAGACTAGTACTTCCTTCATTTTTGTCCAGCAAAAGCGTACGAAAGCAACAGAATAGCAGAAAAAGCGAGTTTTAGTTAGTTATGTTCCACTTACATTCTGCATTTTAGAATCAACAGTTCTGGGTATGGGGTATTGGATTATTGATGTAACTTGGGGATTTCCGGTTGGCTTAGCGAAGAACAAAATTTTATAGTTTAGTTTTTCTTAACTATTTTCACGTTCTACAAACATGTATTGAAGATAACCATACTTTAGCAATTTATGGTTATAACATTCATTATTATTGTTTATATCTTTTTTGGCACTCAGTCCAAGTTACTCAGTCCATTTGGACCAGGTCCATAGAATGGGTACTACCATTGTAAAAGAATGACAAGTTTAGATCTTCCTCACTGGCCAAATGCACGTATAATCCTCCAAATAAGTAAATGGACACCCTGTTTTTCAGATATCTCCGAGATAAACGAAGATAATTGAATGTAGTTTTCAACACAGTGTGATATATTTACTTGGTCATATACAGGGTGTATCAGAAAAAACTAGACTCTCAAAAAAATCACCATAAAATAAACATAGAGATGAGTTTTGAAAAACTGACTATATCTCTTTGTAGAGGACATGACTCTGCATCGAATGATACCAGTATCGTTGTTAACACTTCACGTTTCAATGAGCAGCGACGGTTTGAATTTTGAAAAATTGAAGTCCTTTGCGCACGGAAATGTGAAGGTTAAAATTGGATCTGTCAACGTGAATAAAAAGCTTAGACTGAGTTTTACTAACATGCCGAAGCGTTTTTGAAATAATTGATCCTTTCACCCTCTAATCCCGAAACAAAAAAGTCTCATTTCTCAGTTGAGCCTCACCAAGTGTAAAGAAACGCAAGTTTTTTACTGTGGCCTGACCATTTTTCACCCGCTCCACTGGCCACAAGCCAAAAACTCAGGCCAGTGCACATTGTAAATGGTCAGGCCACATTAAAAAGTTATGTTTCTTCACACTTGGTGAGGATCAACACAGAAATGAGACTTTTCGGTTTCGGGATTAGAGGGTGAAGGAATTAATTATTTCAAAAACACTTTGGCACGTGGGTAAAACTCAGTCTAAACTTTTCATTCACTGTGACAGATTCAATTTTAACCCTCACATTCCCGTGCGCAAAGGACTTCAATTTTTCAAACTTCAAACCGTCGCTGCTCATTGAAACGTGAAGTGTTAACAACGATACTGGTATCATTCGATGCAGAGTCATGTCCTCTACAAAGGGATATAGCCAATTATTCAAAACTGCCCTCCACGTTTATTTTATGATAATTTTTTTGAGAGTCTAATTTTTTCTGATACACCCTGTATATCATTGCCTCAAGCTATTTTAACCCTTATGTAAAAAGGTCCAACAGTCAACGTTTTTATTTCTACTTTTTTTTCAACAGAACTGGAACTATTTTGAAGAGGTGATTGATACTGAGACGTTTTGAGAAAAAAAATATTGAAAATCTCTTCGGCGTTTTTCGTGATGTCTCAAAATATCTAAATCTGAAATTTTTCGTATATTGAGATATTGAATATTAGTCAGCTGTTATTTATTGACAGAGATGATAAAAAGATGACAACAGAACGAAATTTTCCTTATGTTCCCCTTACTATCGAATCGGCTGAAAATATTCAGTGAAATCTGGAGGCAGGGGGCTGAATACTATGATGTTGAAGTGAGAAAAAAACAATATTCAAAACTTGCAGGACTTATCAGGAGGGAATGAATGTTAAAAAATAAATTTGAACAAAAATGATAAAGTACATGAAAATTTCGAAAATCGCAAATTTTGAAACATGTATTTTGAAACGGAAAGATATTTTCGAATTTTTTTTTATACAGAAACTCTCCCTGTCAACTACCTCATCACAACACTTCAAAAAATTAAAAATAACCAAGTTGACTTTTGGACCTGTTTTAAATTGCCTGTTACATAACAAAGGGAAAATGCGGTGGAGCAAAATACATGAAATACTCTCTATCCGGAATTTTAAGACCAGACAATGGGGAACTTCTAGTAAAGTGCTTTTCAGAATTTCCAGTCATTTTTGCACTCATTTTACCTTGCAGTGGAACCCAACCACAAACCACAAATTGGGCAATTACGTGTGCATGTCAATTCACAGTTGACCGACTTCTAATAGGACCTTGTTCAGGTATCTTCTCTGATTCAAGATAATCATGCAATCATGCACACGTAATTGACCCATTTGTGGTTTGTGGTTAGGTTCCATTGCAAGGTAAAATGAGTGCAAAAATGACAGGACATTCTGAGGAGCACTTTAAACAAAGGGAAAATGCGGTGGAGCCAAATACATGAAATAAAATAAATAAATAGATAAGTCAATAAGTAAGTAAATAAATAAGCAGGCAAGCAGGCAGACAAGCAAGCAAGCAAGCAAACACACAAACAAACAAACAAACAAATAAATAAATCGGTTTTAGTTACCTTGTTTTCTCTCAGAGCTATTTTGAAAAACACGGTGTGTATTTATTTATTTGGAAGACTGTGGTAACGATACCCAAGGAACTATTATCTTTTTACAGGCAAGAGAGAAGTTCGTGGTAAGCAGCATATTTTGTATTTTGTACTTTCATTTCTAGTTTTCTGTGAACAATATTGAACATTTCAATATGACAACTATGTTTTAACCTTGACCTCTTACCTTCAATATCATTGCATGAACGAAAGAAGCTTCCAGCTGGATGATCGAGGTGTACGATTTGAATTTATGATGCTCACTGCACTTCTGTTACAATTATTAGGACGGCCAAATTAGGTCGGTTTGAACCTGACCTTGACATCAAGCTATCAAGATCATTACAAAATCTGAAAGAACATACACTGTAAAAAATCGTCTGGTTCCATGGGTACAAATACTGATTTCGCCATGGGTTCAAATGACCAAACTGGGTAGCATAAACCTAGATAGGGGTCAATAGGGGTCATTATTATCACCGCCGTGGGGATTCAGGGAAACAAAATAATGTTACATAGAACAATAATATCACGTGAAAGCCATATCTACAACTTTTTTTCTCCACAGATGAAATCGACAGGGAGGTCAGATGTAAGTATCATCATTTCCTAATCGAGATATAGGGCCGTATTTACGAAGCGCGATTAGGCCAACACGCGTGTAAATTCATAGTTATTCAGGTAAGGGCCTAGAAAACCATTGTGTTGCTACCTTGCACGCTGCTTGATCGGCAGCGTTTGTTACCCACAGGATAACCACACGCGGTTAACATTCCTGCTTTTACGTGCAGGAGGATCGAAGAAAAGAGTTGAATGACTTCAAACAAGGCCTGTAGGTTAAAGGAACGTTAACCACGGATGATTATCCTGCGGGTAACGCTGCCGATCAAGCACGTACAAGGTAGCAAAACAATGGTTTTCTAGGCCCTTAACCTGGATAACTATGAATTTACACGCGCGTTGACCTAATCGCGCTTCGTAAATACGGCCCATAGTGTTTTTCTCCAGTTTATTTTTAGAGACGATAATGACTTACCGAAATATAGAACTTATCCCAGAAAGATTTATAAGATTTCATTCTCCAATATGTAGGCCTATAGTATTAATCCTCTCCCCCAGAACCTTGTCATACTTATCACATGGGCCTTAAAGGGACTCTAGAGGGAACTCACGGATACCACGGATATTCGTCAGTTCAATATCTCAATCATAGGTGGCAGGTTGCAATAATAGTTTATCAATTTGTCGATAGATGGCGCGAGTATGAAAGTATCAGTACGCATGCGCAGGTACAAGGCAGAATCGCGGGAAATTCTATAAATAGCTCTGGGGAACACATGATCACGTCAGACATGGAATTCCGAGCGTTAAAAATAGACACAAGTTAATGAGGGGCTCAGAAAAGGTCAACCCCAGCCAATCTCTTAACATTATATAATAACAATTTATTGGGAAGTGTGCTCGTGCTGGCGATTTAGCGATGTTTATAATAAGGAAGTAAACCTTGTCATTGCATGGTTGAATGGCAAGGTTGATGTAATTCGACCGTTGTGGTGTTTTTTATGTGTGTCTGAACGAAGGGTATTCATGTGTACCATGTATACTGAGCATTGTATGATGTTGAATCCCTTTTACACTACGAAATTTGCGCGGTGTTCAGTCTGCATGGACTGGGCGTGGTTCGGTGCAAAGATGCCGTTCTATGGTGTTGCTCAAATTCCCGCCAATGAACACCCCTCCGAAACCGATGTCCCAAATTCAGCCCTTCAAGAAAACAAAAAGTCCATGAAAAAACAAAGCTTTATCGTCAAGTTTTCCCCGAGAACTGAATGATTGAAGTGTACAGTGCAGTGCATGCTTTCTGATTCGACGGGCGCTACACATCTTCAAATGCACAAATCTGACCGAGCTTTTATTCCATTTAGTCCATTTCTCCTCAAACCCCTGACTACATTCCTGTATAATGTATTTGGCACTCAGGGGCCATATTCATAAAACGCTAAGCCTAGTTTACAACTAAAGGGGCCATATTCATAAAACGCTTCTAAGCCTAGTTTACAACTAAATTGGCCTGTAGTTGGCTACAATCAAAAATAGATAAAGACCAAAAATGTACCACTCTCAACGTTGAAAAGCGTAAAATTGGCAGCTGTCTTCCTAAAAACGTGGAAGATCTGAAAGTTACTGCACCAAGTCAAAGAATTAGACACTGGCTACAAGCAGTATAAAATTCAATCAAATCCATCTATTAGTTTCAGAGATATCAATCTTTAAATACATGACTATACCTCAGACTGGCATGGACCAGCACGTTGAGTTCATTTTTTTAAATATAGGTGGCGCAGGACCCTTTAATTGCTAATTACTCATTAGGGAATGCATGGATTTGCCAACAAAGTTGTGATTAGTATTCCTTGTGCCCCTGCCTATATTTTGGTGCCAAAAGATTTTAGATTTTTGCAACTTTTTTGAGCATGCGCCATCTATTATTTAAAAAAATAACTAAAACCCCTGGGCTGGGCTGTTTCAGAGTGCTATATTTTTGGTCTTTATCTATTTTTGCTACAATGCATAAAACATCATCCCCTACAGAACCTATGACAGTGTCCTCAAAGTAAACGCTCAGCCCATTGAAACTGACATCTTGTGGTTTTTGTGGTTTGGCCGTCTCCCCACATTCTAGTTCACAACTATTTTTTTCTAGTTGGCAACTAGTTAGCAGGGTTCCTAGTGCCGTTTTATGAATAGAAAATTAGATGTTAACTTTTAAGAAGGCAACTAGTGAGTTAGAAGCCAACTATCCCCTAGATACCAACTATTTTAGCAGCCATTTATGAATATGGCCCACTCAGAATTTCATATTTGTTAGACTTTCCCTATGCTGGAAGCACTGAGAAAAGTCAACTTCAGCTTTCCTTTGGCTCAAGTCCCACCCCAACTGTGCAAACCACTGCGTAGAGGCCTACAATAAACGTCTGAGTATTCTGAGGTGCATGTAATAGGATAATTTATTCTAAATCTTATTCTAAATCTAATTGCATAATAGTAGTTTGTTCCGCCAAACCGTGCAGCTTTTCCATGAGGTGTATCTATTTTTAACGCTCGGAATTCCATGGCTGACGTGACATCATCGTGGGTTCCCCAGAGCTATTTATAGAATTTCCCGCGATTCTGCCCTGGACCTCTTGACCAGTGGCGCCGGCTGGTTGAAGGTACATGGTACTCATAGTAGCCTAATAGCCGGTTCCCTCTAGAGTCCCTTTAAACAACGCTAAGTCACTCCTGCTGAATGTAGTCTCGTGCCACCAGACTCTGCAATTTTCAATTTTAGAGTCTGGTCCGGATGGTACCTTTTTCTTGTAAAATCCATCATGGCGGACAATTATTAATCCTCTCCCCCAGAACCTTGTCATACTTATCACATGGGCCTTAAACAACGCTAAGTCACTCCTGCTGAATGAAGTCCTATCAGCAAGTGTAGCGAGACCCATCTCAATAGTTTTACTACTACTTCAAGCGTTGCACGAACTTCAGTAAATAGGACACATGGCACACGGTTGGGCGATTTTGACACGAAATAATTTGCGTGGATTGGGAGAGGTTTAATACCCAATCCATATCCAATGGATGTCCAAAAGTTTGCCTTCCGTTTGGTTGCCAAATTAGTACGCAGTACGACCTGGATGAGTGGTACCATCATATGTAATTCTCCAACTTCTCTGACATTTGGTGTGGCGGTATTCGGGCTCCAGCAGCCCCCCAGAAAAATTTTGGTGTAAGTTGGGCTAAGATGCGATTTCCTGCGTTCTGGCGAACGAAAAACACAGTCCAATTTTGCGAGAAATCATTTTCATACTGCCAGAAAACCGGCAAATCCCGACGATCTCAGTGGCAGCATCGTGCCAATCTTCGAGAATGTTGTATGCATGCAGTTCCCACTGTATGGTTGCTTTCAGACAGAGCGTAACTCATGAACTGGGGAGTTAAGTTTACTTTTGTCAGCTGTGGAGGGAGATTTTTGGTGTGGCGGCAGATTTTTTTGGTGTGGCAGGGAAGCTCTGTTCCAGCGTTTAGGTTGGCGGCAAGAAAATTTGGTGTGGTGGTGTGTACCCGTGGTATAGGAGTTGGAGAACACTGCTGAGTGAGTGAGTGAGTGAGTGTACACGTGTAATAGGTACCGGTACACTCAAGTTTGTATTTATTTACGCTGCATCGATATAATATTTCTTCCATAATCACATTCCCATTGATAGCAGCTTCAGACGAATTCTATAGCGTTATGACAGTGATTTCACGATGGTTTACAATTAGTATCAATTTCCTTATTATTACTTCTATTATCAATTCCTGCAGGTCGCCCAGGAAGCCCGGATCCCAGGTGCCGACGTAAGTTGAGGTAGAGAGTTGATCAGTTTTACAATCATGTTCTGCAAATGAGTTCAGAAGGAATATTAGATATAATACCGGTACTCATTGATCCGTTTATCGCTGTGACATCCCGAAATCCGATGTTATTATCTTTCAAAGGTAAGTGTAACTAATGTCGCGACCAGTGGTCAGTGAGGGCATGGATGATTGAAGTAAAGCAGGCCTCAGGCGGCTTTTTGAAGGCGGTTCAGCAGGGTCAAAACCGGGCTGATGCACAAGTAGATCTAGACTAGGTGAAAACACGGTGTGAATAAGGTAGTGATGCCGTTGTCATCAAGAGAGACATGCCGTACAACTGCGGTCAAACGTGGTGTTAACACGGACATGTACGGTCCATATGCGGTCTAGGGGATATTGTGAGGTGGCCACAGTGTGTTGGGGGCAACAACACGGCGGCAATTTTTTCAGCGGTTCTGAAGGTTTTGGCAAGTTCAGAACAGGTAACGAGGCAGCGAGTAGGTGATTGCCGGTTTTGAGAACCGCGGTGAAAATCTTATGGTTTGAAAGACGAGGTGGCGGTCAGTGGCAAACGCCCTCATGGTGTCCAGTGAAGTGAAAGAGAGGTGCTATGTATAGATTTAGGCCTATACGGTGTGTAGATGTGGGTGGTACCGGAAGGGAAGATGAAGATGAAGCAGGTAGGCCTAGAAGGTTGATGCATTGAAGCTGCAAAAGTTTGTGAAGATTTGCACTAAATAATGTGGTGCAGGAAGCAAATCGCATGTACAGAAAACAAGTGCCAAATTCTAGATGAAAAAGAGAAACATGAATTATTAGACGGCTATAGTTGTACCTGAGGTTTGTGACGTGCATTCTGCAGATCGGCTGCGAGCAGCCCATCTGCAGAATGCACTTTTAGGCCTAGATGTCTAAGCGCCTAGGCCTATGCGCATGCATGCAACATGCCTCGCGCCTACCGACATGACCGACGGGTAGGGTAAGATAGGGCTACACAATGTACACCATACAATGCCATACATCGCCTATTCACATGTACCAGGCATTGTTATTATTGTTATTATGTACATGATGCATGACATGCATTGACCACTGTTGACTGTGAATGAATGAATGAATGAATGACTTTTGCCAGCACCAACAGAAAACCTCTCGTCGTGCCAATTGAGACTGGCATTTTCGCCCTTTAGGCTTCCTTTACATCGAAGTATACGGTGTACGAAAACGCCTGTATAAAATGGCTTCACGGTGGTGACTCCTCGGAATGCCTTTGTTAACCGGCGTTTTCGTACACCGAATACTTCTATGTAAGGGAAGCCTTACAGGTAGTTACCTAGTGTAAAAGTAGTATATTGGGTAAGACTTCATGAAATGTTTCCTAAATACCGGGTAGTTCTTACATGTCAGTTGGTCCACCAAAATTGAACTACGACGACCGTAAACTGCCACGTCGTTGCACATGTGACCTGATGACCATGACCTGCACCTTCGCAGTGGCCTCCTAGCGGCTGAGTCATAAGTAACACTACGCTGTTCTGCCATCTATTGGAGATTCATAGAACTAAATCGTAATTAAATCGCTAATTACCGGTACTAATTAACTAGAGTAGCTAAGGGGCTGTAAAAAAGTTACGGTGGTTTTCGATCGATAGCCGACCTTTGACCGTTTACCGCTCGTCAATAGATGGTCTAGTTTGTTCTGCTGTAGCTTCACAGCTGGAATTAGCGGGCGATAATCGTACTAGAGGGGCTTCGCCCATACGTTTCACAGTTCGCCTCAATTCGACTAGGCGATGTCATTGAGGTTGAGCACGGTCTTGAACCGCGTTAAAACAGCCCTCCCCTGAGGCCTGCTTTACAGCCACACTCTACCCTTTAGTACAAGAATAGATAGAGGTATTGCGTCAGTCGACCGTGTTTCAACTGTTCATTAGTGGAGAGAGTGGCATCTTAAACGGTAGTATCCATTCTATGGACTGAGTCCAAATGGACTGAGTACATGTAACTTGGACCGAGTCCCAAAATGTGAAAAATGCAAGAAACAAGCCGTTTTGTAGAAAATACGAAAGGATATTGCTTATGTACTGATAAGATTAGTACTTCCTTCATTTTTGTCCAGCAAAAGCGTACGAAAGCAACAGAATAGCAGAAAAAAGCGAGTTTTAGTTAGTTATGTTCCACTTACATTCTGCATTTTAGAATCAACACTTCTGGGTATGGGGGTATTGGATTATTGATGTAACTTGGGGATTTCCGGTTGGTTTAGGGAAGAACAAAATTTTATAGTTTTTTTTTCTTAATTCTTTTCACGTTCTACAAACATGTATTGAAGATAACCATATTTTACCAATAGGGAAGCCCGATCACGCAGACCACGCGAGAATATACGCGTGGGTTTGAACTGATAGTACACCGACGCCACCTATTATTCATGACGATTCAAGGTGTGATTGGTCGTGCTTGGTGAACCGCATCTCTCGAACAATGAGCCTCTATAGGTGTCACGTCTGCTCTATCAGTCTCACGTGACCAATTGGCGCTCCCTATTTATGGTTATAACATTCATTATTATTGTTTATGTCTTTTTTGGCACTCAGTCCAAGTTACTCAGTCCATTTGGACCCGGTCCATAGAATGGGTACTACCATCTTAAAAGAATGGCAAGTTTAGATCTTCCTCACTGGCCAAATGCACGTATAATCCTCCAAATAAGTAAATGGGCACCCTGTTTTTTTCAGATATCTCCGAGATAAACGAAGATAATTGAATGTAGTTTTCAACATAGTGTGATATATTTACTTGGTCATATATATTATTGCCTCAAGCTATTTTAACCCTTATGTAAAAAGGTCCAAAAGTCAACGTTTTTATTTCTACTTTTTTTTCCAACAGAACTGGAAGTATTTTGATGAGGTGATTGATACTGAGACGTTTTGAGACAAAAAAATATCGACGATCTCTTCGTCGTTTTTTCGTGATGTCTCAGAATATCTAAATCTGAAATTTTTGGTATATTGAGATATTTAATAATAGTCAGCTGTTATTTATTGACAGAGATGATAAAAAGATGACAACAGAACAACATTTTCCTCATGTTCCCCTTACTATCGAATCGGCTGAAAATATTCAGTGAAATCTGGAGGCAGGGGGCTGAATACTATGATGTTGAAGTGAGAAAAAAACAATATTCAAAACTTGCAGGACTTATCAGGAAGGAAGGAATGTTAAAAAATAAATTTGAAAAAATGATAAAGTACATGAAAATTTCGAAAATCGCAAATTTTGAAACATGTATTTTGAAACGGAAAGAT
Organism: Notospermus geniculatus; assembly: GCA_002633025.1. Taxonomy (NCBI): domain Eukaryota; kingdom Metazoa; phylum Nemertea; class Pilidiophora; order Heteronemertea; family Lineidae; genus Notospermus; species Notospermus geniculatus. The sequence continues at coordinate 40,931 of NMRB01003587.1, read as the reverse complement.
ATTTTCGAATTTTTTTTATACAGAAACTCTCCCTGTCAACTACCTCATCACAACACTTCAAAAAATTAAAAATAACCAAGTTGACTTTTGGACCTGTTTTAAATTGCCTGTTACATAACAAAGGGAAAATGCGGTAGAGCAAAATACATGAAATACCCTCTATCCGGAATTTTAAGACCAGACAATGGGGAACTTCTAGTAAAGTGCTTTTCAGAATTTCCAGTCATTTTTGCACTCATTTTACCTTGCAGTGGAAACCAACCACAAACCACAAATTGGGCAATTACGTGTGCATGTCAATTCACGGTTGACCGACTTCTAATAGGACCTTGTTCAGGTATCTTCTCTGATTCAAGATAATCATGCAATCATGCACACGTAATTGACCCATTTGTGGTTTGTGGTTAGGTTCCATTGCAAGGTAAAATGAGTGCAAAAATGACAGGACATTCTGAGAAGCACTTTAAACAAAGGGAAAATGCGGTGGAGCCAAATACATGAAATAAAATAAATAAATAAATAGATAAGAAAATAAGTAAGTAAATAAATAAGCAAGCAAGCAGGCAGACAAGCAAGCAAGCAAGCAAACACACAAACAAACAAATAAATAAATCGGTTTTAGTTACCTTGTTTTCTCTCAGAGCTATTTTGAAAAACACGGTGTGTATTTATTTATCTGGCAGACTGTGGTAACGATACCCAAGGAACAATTATCTTTTTACAGGCAAGAGAGAAGTTCGTGGTAAGCAGCATATTTTGTATTTTGTACTTTCATTTCTAGTTTTCTGTGAACAATATTGAACATTTCAATATGACAACTATGTTTTAACCTTGACCTCTTACCTTTAATATCATTGCATGAACGAAAGAAGCTTCCAGCTGGATGATCGAGGTGTACGACTTGAATTTATGATGCTCACTGCACTTCTGTTACAATTATTAGGACGGCCAAATTAGGTCGCTTTGAACCTGACCTTGACATCAAGCTATCAAGATCATTACAAAATCTGAAAGAACATACACTGTAAAAATCGTCTGGTTCCATGGGTACAATTAACAGATTTCCCCATGGGTTCAAATGACCAAACTGGGTAGCATAAACTTAGATAGGGGTCAATAGGGGTCATTATTATCACCGCCTTGGGGATTCAGGGAAACAAAATAATGTTACATAGGACAATAATATCACGTGAAAGCCATATCTATAACTTTTTTTCTCCACAGATGAAATCGACAGGGAGGTCAGATGTAAGTATCATCATTTCCTAATCGAGATATAGGGCCGTATTTACGAAGCGCGATTAGGCCAACACGCGTGTAAATTCATAGTTATTCAGGTAAGCGCCTAGAAAACCATTGTGTTGCTACCTTGTACGCTGCTTGATCGGCAGCGTTTGTTACCCACACAGGATAACCACACGCGGTTAAAGCTGAACTGCATGCATAAAACCAGGGCCTCGCACGTTTTTAAAAAACGCCCGCGCCACAGCGCGGGCAGTACCTGAAATAACATGGGACATCCGCCATGTTTTAGTGGGACTCCAAACATGATAGAGTACCGAAGCATGTAGGTGGCAGCACCTTATTTGCGGCCTGACCATCAACAAGTGATCAACGCTGTGAGTGCATGTACTTGTGGGTCTACATGTCAGAAAGCGAAATACCCAACTGAAAAAGTATTCAAATGAAAAAAGGAATAACCCGGATCCGGATTCGAACCTCCAAGTTTAGGCTTGGAAGACCGGTGCGTTTTCCACTAGACCAGCGGTCCGCTGTGTTTATTCGAGTCCTTTTTCTCGGCGGAATGAAATTGCGTATTGGATTCGTCTCCAGGTTTCACAATGGGGTAAATGCCGATGTAGGCCTATTGTCCGTTCATCGAGTATTGATAATATGACCGAGCCTACAGGAAAGGCACAATAGGGCCATGGCACGTCAACATTCGGTGACGAGGAATACATGTAGGCCCTACTTGTGAACAAAATTTTCCGCTGTTGGCTACTTTTGACTATCAGGATGTGTATCAGGTGAGCATTCCTTCATATTACTGTTTTCCGTCTTTTTTCATTTCGGCCCAGGTTCTCATGGCATATTTGCTACGCCTAAATTAGGGTGTTTTTGTTTGTCCCTTAGCTCAGTGTGTGCATGTTCCGGAGGCCTAGTATGGATAGGCGTGGCCCGATAGGTGAAACATCTGGTAAGTGAATGCTGTAGGCTAATTTGTGAGTGTATGATAGTCTGTCAGGCGTAGACGTATAACAAGCTTCTCAATTTGTTTTATTTCAGCTCTTCCGCCATTTCATGCGATGGGCGTGTGTTATAAAGCACACATGGGGGAAGACCCACAGGACAGACAACACAAATGTGTTCTCCATTTTCAGGTGTAGAGAACAGGTAGTGTGCCCAGTTGTGGCTCTGAGGGAGTACATTGAGGTGGCTGCTTTAATGAGGGTAGATCTATCGACGGGATACTTGTTTAGGCCCGTATATGGAGACAAGGTATTGGACCGCCCGTTGTCTTACGAGGTCACGTACCAACGTCTGAAACACTACTTAGGAATACTTTTGATTGATGAGGGAGAAACACCACACAGTTTAAGGAATGGGTGTGCTATTACTCTACGGGCATTGTCTCCGCGGGAGGCTGTATCGAGCCAGACGTTGAGGGAGATGATGAGTCACATTGGCTGGGCGACGGTTGACAGTGCTAGGCACTATTCAAGGGCGGACAAACTCGACCAGGCAGCGAGGTTAGCGTCCGCAATGGCGGAAATGCACACTGAAGAGTGGGACGCGATTGAAAGGGCATACTTTGAGGAATATCAATTGGCGAAGCCATTTCTGAATAAATGATTTTCTTGGGGGGTTCTGTTTTAAGCCACACTGTATTTGATTGCAGAAAGTGCTTACGTCTGCAATGTTAGCGTAGTGAAAATGTAATATAATCTATTTTGAATGCATTAGAACTCTGTGGTTTTTCCATTGGGTGCTGTAAACTGCGGTTCACATCTTTGGAGTATGTATCAGGCAAATATTTCGGGGATCATCATAGGGCTATGAGACCTCATCGGCGCACTTTGTAAGTTAAATGCTGTGGGGATTTGTTAAGATTGCTTTGCTTGGCAGGGGATACAAATAGATTTACGGAGAGATACATTATCTCTACGGCTGTGTACAGGTATGTTTCAGTTGTTCTCGTGTACTTATAAATGGAGTAGTAGTATTTGCGAAATTGTCACAATAAAATTAATCTTCATCGCAGCTTGGGCGTTAGTGGTCTGGATTGAATGGCGGGCTCGTTTTGGAGCTGGAATATCATATTTTTGTGGTTGGGGTATGGTTGGGGTGGAGATTTTGGAGTAAAATATAATATTACATGTCGGTCGCCTGGTTTACGGGTGTGCGTCTACGGATTCCACAGTGAGAGTTATTTCATTTCCCCAGTCCTTAAGGCACTAACACGCGCAGGAAGTCACATCACTTTGGATACGACGTTATCCGAAGTGGTGTGACGTCATGCGCACGTGATTGCCCCAATATCCTCAGTTGGTTTTGGAATCGGGGAGGGTGGATGGCATGAGCACGAGGTGCGGGAAGGTTCACAAGGGGTGCGGGCGGGTTGCGCTGAGTCAGGACTCCTTCTTCCTTCTTTCCCGCGCCCACCCACCCGCCCAGCCCTTGGGTTGATGTGGCTCCTGGGTGTTGTTAGTTATCGTTATTTCATTTCCCCAGTCCTTAAGGCACTAACACGCGCAGGAAGTCACATCACTTTGGATACGACGTAAATAGCTCGCCCAATACAGTTGGGCGACCTATTTCACGAGTATGAGATCCGCAGACTTCCCTTCAGTCTTAACTTTGCGTAGAAAGGGCTTCTTTGGGGAGAGATCAAGCAAAGGGGCTTGGAGAGTTTTGGGATGAAAGATTAAACATAAGATACATCCGTGTTGTAACCACGTCCTAGAGATCATTTTGAAGCTCGGTGGAAATATTGGAGCGACCGATACGCCAAACTGTCAAAAAATTTTAAAAATTTTTGAGGCGGCAAGAAAATTTGAGGCGGGAGGTGATCATCATCATCAGCATCGTGTTCCATCAGGAACTTTGCCGCGCTTTTGTACTGCGCGAGGGGCGATCGCGAAAATAAAGTCTCAAACATTTGGTCCTCGTAATGATATTGTCCTCGTGTAAACACATTGAAAAATCCTTCCTCATATATGCTAAACTAAAGATTTTTTATGGTTCCCGGATCACTAAGATCGGGAACCATATTGTTTTTGGTCATGGTGTCTGTGTATCTGTACGTGTGTGTGTGTGTGTCCGTCTGTCACGCCTTCATATCTTATCTCCTTCAACAGCTACAGTCCTGGTAACACATCCCTAGGTTTGTCAACCTGGGCAATCCAATGAGCTAATCATTTTCAATATCAGATGCCTCCATCATGATGTAATCAACATATCGGACTTGATATTTTGTCCGTCACGCTTTTATCTGATGCCATAACTCGGCTCCTTTAGTACCCAACGAGTTCTACCCTTAGGTTTTCATACCCTAGGAATCGAATGGACTGATTACTTTTGATCTGAGATAGGCTAGGGGTCATGGTGATGTCATGGTGATATCGATATCACAAATTTGATATTTTGAGATAACTTGCCATATTGTCAACTGAGCAACATGAAACAAGTCTTAGTTATGCCTGCTTATCGGAGGACATGACTGTGTTAAAATTCTCAGCCTCACGTGTCCAGGTGATTGAGATATCATGAGAGTGATTTTGATATATCAAACTTGATAATTTGAAATATCTCTGCCCGTGGTACAGGTAGAGGCATGATATCACCCATACTTAGGTTATTGAGGATGCCCATTTCGATTACGCAGTGACCTTGATGATCAGAGGTCAAGGTCAAGGTCAAACCTGATAGTTTCTAATATCTTTGTCTGTGGTAGCGGTAGAGGTTTGATAATACCCACACT
>NMRB01003586.1:30344-58282 GCA_002633025.1 Notospermus geniculatus | reverse complement strand
ACACGGGCTTTACAAAGGGACTTTACCGTGAATGGCTAAGGTTGTGTTCTCTGTGAATGGTTGAAGGAACTTCGCTCTGTCGCTTGCCGGGTCGTGAAATTGACACGTAGTCTGGATTTGAAATTGATCCCACTGGGTGAGAAGGCCTATTGCGACCGCGGTTTCATACTGGGTGGCTCCAAAAATGTCAACATTGGTAAATTGATTTATTTGGAGTGGAAGGTTTAGGGCGAATTAACACTACCTTTTACACTGAAAATGTACATGTACGGCAAAAGTACTCGTATGTCGCTGCAGTGACATGGGAAAGCGATCGCCTGTTGTTTCATTTCCTCATTGTCTACCCATTATGAAATTGCTACCAAGTCGATTTCTTCTACTGTCTGCATGTGTCCCTTTACCTTGCCTCAAACGACTGGTTTTGTTGGACACAAATACGAAAGTCCCTTTTTAAGAAAAAAAATGCCTCATTCTTTGGACCACCCTGTGCGAATCGGTCGAAGCCCACTACTACTCATTCACTTGAACTATCTTATCCAGTAGTCTTGAACGTTAGTTGGGTTGTTGATATTTTTTTGGTGACTGGGAGGGGAATGTGGATGGTAGTCAGCTGCCACTGCATTCAGAGAGACTAATGAATAGTCTCTCTGAATGCAGGACAGCTGACAGGGATCTGTGGTTATAAGTATTTATTAGCAAGTAGGCGGTTTTGTAGGAAAATGGAAGGGCTGGGGGAATTATTCCTCCTGCGACTTAAAAATGTTCAGTAAAAAAAATATAACAGAGAAACAGACGCGTGAAAAAGTAGCCCCTCGCAAGGCTCGAACCCGGCGCCCCTCATTCATAGCCGCACGCTCTACCGATGCGCCATCGGGCCACATCGCCGTTGGCTGCTGAATAAATGTTGTATAATATATTCCAGCTACTCAACATATCTATGATAATTACAAATGACGTCACAACTCAGAAAAATCGTACCAACATCACGTTTGACAAAATCCACAGAGCAAGTCCCCGNCCGCCCGGTATATTCCATCTGAACATTAGGTGCATATCTCCTATGAGTCCATTTCTATTGACTGACCCGTGACAAGTCTTTGACTAGCTTCGCTGTTGGCCGCTACGGGGCGCGTTGGGCCCTTGCGTCGAGAAACTTCTCGAAACTCTTAGCGTTGTACAATGTTCGTTTTTCTGGAACACGCTGTGTAAAAGTCACAAAACCCGTCATTCGAATCGATCGCAAGCTGATCGTATCGTAATCGAACGTGGAGACCTTGAAATTGACCATACTGAAGTCGGCCGGACGTCATAGTAGCCGTGGTTACACTACATAAAATCCCCCGGTTTTTTGCGGTCACACCTATGAATTGCCGGGCTTCAAGAAACCCGTGTCTGAAAAACGCGGATTTTTGAGACACGGCAATCTCGCAATGCTTTTCGAAATCCCCGTGTGTTCGTTAGTTCTTCGCATGGCGACAGATGGCGCAGTCATTAAGTGACGTCGTTTTCGCGCCTCCGCCAATTCAGAAATGACCGAAGAGTCAATGTTTGCATAAATCTGAGGATTTAGAGTATTGTTGCACAATAAAACAATAAAACAATGATGCTTTAAAAAGTGTTTAGTTTTTTTGACTCACTGTATCGCCGAATCGGTTAATGTCGTCCTGGGTATAACAGAAATATACCCATGTTCAAGTCGTCAGACAAAACTATACCCTGGACGACATTAACCGATTCAGCGTTACTATACCATGCGACGGACGTTAAAAGTCAGGGAAGATTAATCCCATAAGGCCGGTGAAAATTCTTGCCCTAAATACAGATTGCCCGTAATCTGTATCACCGGGCAATAGTTTCTAGAACACTGGGCTGGACTCTAACTAGCGACCCGTCGCTTGATAAACGCCGTGAAAAACAACTCAGCTATCAAGGCTCCTCCTTACAACTAAATGATCCATGCATGTCATTCATCAAGCATAAACCTCTGAAACCATGATGAGAGGACTTTCCGTTAAAAACAAACTTCACCTTCATTGACCACAGGACCAGCCCACCTCTGCTTCTTGTCTCGTTGCAATTTTCTATTTGTCTTGAAAGACGGCAGTTTCTTTTTAAAACGCCCGGTCGATACGAAAAGAGTTGACAATTGTTAGTGTAAAGGCAACGAAGACAACACTCCAGGGGTGACCTGACGTAAGCAGCAACTCGTGTATAATCAACACACCCTGAATCGTACAGTGATAACATGAAAATCAGTGGAATCATTGTGGTTCGCGTTTTGGCTGAACTGTCCAGACTCAAGCGCTGGAGGCAGTCAAAACTTAAATCGCTTCAGTATTAAATTTTCATCCCCTTGTGAAGGTCCCCAAAATCCATGCCTAATACATGTTATACGTACTTCAGAGAATCAAAACATTGGCCCGTTTTCTAGAAGCCTCTGAAACCCTAAGCTACACTTTAAGCTTTTGTATTCCGCAGGGTTCCCCCTGGTTTCTGAAAAACATTCTTCACTTTTTTCGTGAAAAATTAAGTCCAAAAAGATATTCTTCACTTTTCTTCAGACTTATTTGTTTATAGTCACAAAATCTGAACAAGCACCGCCAAAAAACTTCGTCAGTTTAGACTGCGACATTGTTTGGTTCACGCATAGATAATGACAACCACCCTCTAATGCTGCGTTCACACCTATTGCGCATCGAAATCGGTTTCCGTAAATCGAAATACGGAAATCGATTTGGTTACGTCGGGTCGGGTAACACTGTACAACTAAACCGATTTCGATTCGAAACAAAACGCGTCACACGTGTTTCGCGATAACTGTTTCAATTTGACTATTTCGATATAAATACCGGTTTCGTTATAAAGGATATCGATATAAAAGTGATCTATTTCGAATTGAGTGTGACGCGTTATATCGGAATAGGCCTTTTTTGCGAATTCGATTCGATATAAAACCCTAGTGTGAGCACAGCATAAGATAAGTAAGACACACTGTGATTGGTGGAAAAACTTTGCGCCAATTTTGTGTGGTTGGCGTTTATTGGTCACAAGCATGTGCTGATTCATCCTGGCTTCCCGCAAGCATTCCGTGAATCAGTGGCATGAGTGGCCTGAAGTCTCCAAACGGGGTTCAATTTAGGCCCTATTTCGGCAAAGGTGGTGATTTTGTGGTGCGACTTTAGAACAGATGGGTTTGAAAACTTAGGGAAAACACAATTTTGATTGTTCAATAAATTTTTATTCGTCAAAAAGCAACTGCATTCGCCACTGTGACGATTGACAGTAATTTTTTCCTCGTCACTGGTGAATTACATTCGTCAATGACGATAGTGACGAGCGCCAGCGGGACGGAATATCCTGCAAACAACAGCTAAAGGTAAACCTTAGAGTTAAGGTAGCTTCAATTCCGTCCTGCAAACAACAGCTAAAGGTAAACCTTAGAGTTAAGGTAGCTTCAAGAATACGGCGCTTATTTTTCAGTACCGGTACACATAGAAAAAAACTACAGACGGAGCGAGTCTATTGCATTCAGATAGAGTACAGAAGGCCTAAGTTTTACACTACAGTGTGTATCAAAAAAAAGGAAACCGATATTATTTATTAATTTCTTGGACATGGCTATTTTGGAAATTGGCAAACACCATTTATTACCTGATGATGTCCTCTTTCTTATGACACCAAGAAATCCAATTTACTGTCACAGATGACTGAGCACAAAGCCGTTCAATCAACCATGTCAGAACTGGTCTTGCACCAGATCGATGTTTTGGTAACGAACTTTGGCTGGCCAGTGCAGGGCTTTTGCTGGGCTTGCAAATTATGCAATCATCTGTATGTTACACATTTCACACTTCTTAAAAGTTGGTAAGGTTGCTCATTTTCTCAGACCAGCAAAATGCACCTTACAATGAGCAGCGTGTATTGTGGTAACATAGTGGTTGAGCACTGGAAGCCTCCAGCAAGTAGCAGATGCATTTGGACAGGAATAAGCACCCAAATGTTAAATCATTGAATAAAAATTTCTTTTTTTTTGGTATGGAAATTGTCGAAGTTAGGCTGGTGTAAGACCAGTTCTGACTGGTTGATTGAACTGCTTCGTGCTCAGTCATCTGTGACAGTAAATTGGATTTCTTGGTGTCATAAGAAAGAGGATATCATTAGGTAATAAATGGTATTTGCCAATTTCCAAAATATTTAGCCATGTCCAAGAAATTAACAAATTAATCACGATTTCCTTTTTTTGATACACACTGTATATACCGTCGGCGAACGTGGGCACTTTCTAAATGGGGATCATAACTACGATAGAGGACGGCACATAGTAATCAGGTCCTATACAATTGACGGCTATTGTGTGGCAAATTGATCAGCACTTAAATGTCCCTTTCAATTCAATAGCTTTAACCACTAGTGACACCTTGAGGCAGATGGTTCAGGTCCTCATTGACATGTGGTTTTAAAAGAGCAGTTATAGTGAGGTTCGGAATCCCACGAAATTAATGTAGGCCTACGTGCACACGGATGTTTAGCAACGACATGAACAATGAAACGCTTGGGAGAACAATTTGCTAACCTTTGCTAACATGCTGGTTTGTCGAAACAAAAACAAAAATCCACATTTCAGAAACGATTTGACCCGACATCCAGCTGTAGGACCAATCCTCGGACACCGTGCATTCAAACGATCAAATACAAGAGGGAAAGAAGGAAACAGATGAGGTCGATAAAACAGGATTATGTAATATCATCATTTGTCCACTACTATGTAAAGTGATACCCGACTAGCAATGACCCACGTTTAGACCACGGTTATTATATTCTTTGGTTTACGGGCACAAAGATTTGGAGCCCAGGTACGGAGGACGGAATAAACATAAAAAAAAAACTTTTGTTCAGTTCAGTTTTTTCATTTTCACCTTTTGAATGACAAGTTAGACAACTCGGAGGAAATAAAAAACCCAAAAAATTCTTGACAAATGCCTCTTTTCGTCCTCGCTGCCGGGAAATTACGGTGGCCCATAAGGGACATTTAGTTTTTATTTTATATTTTTATTTTTTTTCAACTTTTCTCCGCGGAATAAACTTTTCTCCGCGGAAATAATGTTTTCTCCGCGGAAATAATGTTTATTCCGCGGAGAAAACTTTTCTCCGCGGAAATAATGTTTTCTCCGCGGAAATAATGTTTTCTCCGCGGAAATAATGTTTATTCCGCGGAAAAATGTTTTCTCCGCGGAAATAATGTTTTCTCCGCGGAAATAATGATTATTCCGCGGAGAAAACTTTTCTCCGCGGAATTAAACTTTTCTCCGTGGAATTAAACTTTGTAGAAATCGCTGATCAAAGTCAGAGTTTTTCCACGTGGAGACAAGTTTATTCCACGGAATAAAGTTATTTCCGCGGAGAAAACATTTTTTCCGCGGAGAAAACATTTTTTCCGCGGAGAAAACATTTTTTTCCGTGGAGAACATTATTTCCGCGGAGAAAACTTTTCTCCGCGGAATAAATATTATTTCCGCAGAGAAAACATTATTTCCGCGGAGAAAAGTTTATTCCACGGAATAAACATTATTTCCACGGAGAAAACATTTTTTCCATGGAGAAAAGTTTAATTCCGCGGAGAAAAGTTTTCTCCGGGGAATAAACATTATTTCCGCGGAGAAAACATTTTTTCCGCGGAGAAAAGTTTAATTCCGCGGAGAAAACTTTTCTCCGCGGAATAAACATTATTTCCGCGGAGAAAACATTTTTTCCGCGGAGAAAACATTATTTCCGCGGAGAAAACATTTTTTCCGCGGACAAAAGTTTAATTCCGCGGAGAAAACTTTTCTCCGCGGAATAAACATTATTTCCGCGGAGAAAACATTTTTTCCGCGGAGAAAAGTAGAAAAAAAATAAAAATATAAAATAAAAACTAAATGTCCCTTATGGGCCACCGTAGGAAATAGGTGTACGTCAGTTGGTTTTATTTATTTTTAGCAGTCGTGACTGCTGAAATCAAGGTCGGCGGGAATAAAAACAACTCCATTTATTTGTTTTTTTCTTAGAAGACTTCATTTGAAGTTCGGAGGCAATAAAAGAAACTGATTTTCCCAATTTTATTTTTTTTTTCGGAATGGCATTTTGCCACGTCGGCGGGCCCGTAAACCAAAGAATAAAAAAAGTGTGGCCTTAATTACAAGTGTACGACCTCAAAAAAAGACAACCAAGTGTTCCTAATATGGTATATATGGTATAACCAGTGCTCTTTCCAATTCTGCAGCGATGATGCAAGACATCGTTTAAGCAGAAGAGGATTTCCCTATTATTTTTTTAGAACCGACGACCAAGTGGTTAATTGGCACTGAGTGTCACGTGGTACCTACTACTGTCATCTATAGTGGATTAGGAAGTAAACGAAAGCATGTTTCCTTGGTTGTGGCGTGGAGTAGCCTCGGCCACCCAGCCGCTGTTTCCAATCTGTGTATCCGCAAATGTGTAGCAACACTGCGGAACAAAATGGCTGGCTGCGTGACTATTGGTCTGCTCGTTCCATAAATTGTGGCGTATAGTGACCCAAAACAGCGGCTGGGTGAACGAGACTTGATGTAGAGAAGCAGTTTTGGACAGCATACCTTCGACAGGACAGGATAAATACAAGTGCCTGCAGTCTATCAAAGAAATCTGAACAACAAGCTTCAGACTTATTGCTCGGTATTGAATTGAGATGACCACTGGCATGACTGGTCTTCCTGTATAATGAAGACTTTGTGCTAGTTTATCTTCAGATGCATCCGCTGTCCCAATCTTAATTGAATTATTAAACACCACCGTTGATAAATCAATTTGGAAAACTCGATCGATAAAAGGAGAATACATGTATTTCAACTAAACAATATGACAAACATTGGTGATGACATGTAAGACTTTTTCATGCATCCCATCCAGGCTAATTACAATTATATAATATCACTGTGAGAAAAAAGTCGTGCTACTCGTCAGCCATTTTTCCCAAATCGTGCTGTCTCTAGTTCTGTTTTCTCTGCGTGTGGCGTAGGTCGTCCCTATGTAGCTGGTAGCCGAGCAAGTCTTCCGCCCGCTGTCGGTGGCAGTCTCGTCATATACACTCACTCGCCATAAGTATTGCAACATAGGTTTTTTCTTAATTTCTCGGTAGTCACTCATCAGTCTGATTTTCAGTAGAACTTCCGAAAATACACCATATCCGGATAAATTCAGTAAAATTCCTTCATTATTTGCTTCTCAAATCGAGTTTGAAATCCCCTTTTCGAATTTAATGTACATACTGATGACACGCCATGATAAATGACAGCAATGATTCTCGCCTAACACAGTTGCTCCTCATTTGGCGTCAGCCTCGTTCTCGTTCAGTGTCATCGAATACGACCAGTGACGTGACCTTGAATCAAAAACAAGATACCTGTTCTAGACTTGTTTCCACGCCTTTTGGAGACATTTCGACGGAGGTTTGAATAGACGTTTTTTTCCTAATTTGTGTCAAATTTTCAGTCTCTTGGAAAACCACTAAGAGACATACATGTAAGGATAAATGAAAGGATTCACGACGGGTCATCATTCCAAATCGGTCAGATTTGGTAATAATTGGCCATTTGGTTCAGTACATCACACAATACACTATGCTCCAACGGGCGCATATGGGTGAACCATAACGTCATAGTCAATAGCCCCTAGATACCATATAGTATAAGAAGCTGTTCCTGGGCAATATGGTTACCGTAACTGCATTGTCCCCGTGGAACAGACTATCTAGCAGCTGGACAGTGTAGAAGAATGGACTTGCCTATCAAACATTTGTGACATGGTCAACTACTGCTGCTCCGACTACGCACGGCGAAACTGCGTAAGTATGAGTAGGCCTACATACGCATGGTAAGCCGGGATATGCGTAGGAAGTATGAGGTTGTACGTACTGTTCACTAAGCGGCACACGAATCCGATCCGTTTCCAGTTCGTTTGCCCCTAGTTTTCCGGATACGACAAAGCTGAAGTCCATTTGATAGATTTTTTACGGACATGAACCGGACCAATTCCGTGTGCCAATGAACCTTGCTTTACACATGAGGCCAGGATAATATGCGGATAGGAAGTACGCATGTAAGGTTATACGTAGATCCACACATGCTAGGCCTAGATCAGCAGTGGAATGATAGCCAGTCTTTTCGCCCGCTCTCAGGTTTCTGAATCGAAAGTGCGTACATTTTGTGCGTCTCATCTTTCGCTGACGATAAAAATGCATAAAAAAACAGCAGCGTCCTTCGTTCATCACTTGTTATATCTGACGACCCTGGCTTTAGCAGGTCGATCGTTTTCCATCTTTCTGGGCCAATAAATCAGCTCTCCATGATCACTGACAAAGACGACAGGAGGTTCATTTGTATACTGTGAAAGAATAGTAAGTGCACCATATGCAATTCGTTTATGTCTTTTCATCGTCCATTCAGCATGCCAGGTCTCAATCATGTAAACTTCATAAAGGACGGGAATCTGAGATGTCGCGTCTGTTAACATGGAATCATACTCAATCAACACTACTACATCCCTGGATGGAACAATGGCCTGGCTCATTTCACTTTCGCACCAAACCTGTTTGAAGACCGTCACATTTGTTACGGCATACATTTTCCGTTTGTCTCTCTGAGTTACGGTAAATGGTTGAAATTCAAAAGTGTAGAGATTTCTTTTGTAGTCACACTGAATGTCCAACAAGAAGATAACGTTATTATAATACCCGAAGTCATTTCTTCCATAAATGCGTTTGTAACCCAAATCTTTTACATAATCTAGCCTTAAAATAAATCCTCTGTCTCTTATCTTAAACCAGTGTAGATCGGAATTCAACGTCATGTTCCTTCCTTCCCCCTTGTTGAAATACAATACTTCGACGAAAGCACTGTCAGCACAGGTGGTTAATCTGATGCCCGGTTGTTCAGCCTAGGCTCACCTGAGCCTGGCTTATACCTCAAACTCGAGTTCACGTAAGTCGCGCTTATGTCTGGTCATAAGAACAGCTTAATCAATCCCGAGTTTATTGCACAACCTGAATTAAACTCGGGATTACACAAGCGTGGCTTATTGCCCAACTTGTAGACGATGTCAACATTACTTTCGCCGTAGACCTATGTATGCATGCCTGCTAGGCCTGCTAGAGGCAACATGGGGAAGACACAGAACTACTCCGAGTTGGAAAGACAAGTTTTAATTGAACTTGTTGAGGAAAAAAAGACGATTATTGAAGATAAACGGAATGATGGGAGAATGATTGGGAAAAAGGAGACTGCATGGAAAGAGGTGGAAAGAGACTTCAATGCCAGGCACGGTGTTAACCAAAGGACTGCAAAGCAACTCAAGTCTCTGTGGAAGAATCTCAAGGCAAAGGCAAAAAAGGTGGTTGCTGATGACAGACGTGAGAGGAAGAAGACGGGAGGAGGCAAAAATGATAGTAGTCAAGTGGACAGTATCTCACAAAAAATCATTGAAATGGCTCCACAGCAAATTAATTGTTTGCCGAATCCGTTTGATGATGATGCTGCATTTCACAGTGATGATGACGACGACGGTAGTAATCGAAGTGAGGAAGAATCGGTAAGTCGACATTGACTTCTTTATTAACATCATGCAAACTCAATTATTTCATTGACATTCCACATACATTGTATATGTTGCTGCCGATGTTTCTTTCACAAATTGTATTACATGTATCTTTACTTCAGTGTGAACCTGATGCAGTCAGAAGTCAGCTTAAGTTCCACTGCAGTGCTGCTGTGTCCACACCCGCAAAGATCAGGAAGGTATCCAGCACAGTGTCTGCTCCACAGCAAACTCCACTGCTTGAAGTGTCCAAAAGATCACCGAAGAGGAAGCCCACAACATGTGACCGGGGGCGTACTGGTAGCCAGGAAGCTGTCAAGTCCGAGATTCTGGAAATGGCAAAAATCGAACATGGGAAAAAAATGGAAGTGTTGGCTCTAAAGAAAGAAGTTTTGATGCTGAAGAAACAAAACCTAGAGAGAAAATTGGGCATCGCTGAGAAGCAGCAATCCTCTCCCGAAGGAATGCCCAGGCTCACGCCATATGCTTCGTCCGCAATGCCACCACCTGATACTGATACTAATTCAGTCACTTCAGGCATCCATTCCTTCCTTCCTAACACCCCTTACATCTGACACCAGCAACCATGACTCCTTTCTATTAACGAACCGTTCATCTTGTACAAACCAGTTCTGGCATCCTTTTTAATGTCTTGATTAGTTGTTGAAGTTCATGACTAGGGGCCAGGTGAAAAGGTATTTTTTGTGCATACTGTTGCATAGGTTACTTAAATTTCTTTGTGATCATCATATTGTTTGATTGTAATTTGGCAGACAGGAATTACATAGTGTTGTTTACAAAAAAGCATGATTTTACCTCTATTCGAAGTTGCGGATCAAAACAGCCCTTACTGGCTGACCTCCCTGGTTCTGGACATGCGCAACCGGTACAGGCACGCCGAATGCTTCGTCGTCTGGTGTGTCATCATCAGGTAGGGGCAATGCCATGTCACAGGCCATGTTGTGAAGCACTGCACAGGCTACAATTACTGCTAGAGTAGTGTCCATCTTTAGTCGAAGTCCCAGTTTGAGGCAAGGAAACCTTCTCTTCAAGATACCGAAAAGATTCTCTATAACGACTCGGGATCTGCTGAGTGCGCGGTTGAATCTTCTTTCAGCCCTTGTTTCCGGACGAAGTAGTGGTGTAATGAGATATGGACGTAGGGGATAGCCAGTGTCTCCGATGAGAAGACCATCAATTTCACGACGTTCAAACCTTGCACAAATTTCGCTGTTGTCGAAAATTCTGCTGTCGTGTGTGCTGCCAGGCCATCGTGCAACTATATTCCGAATTTTCCGACTTGTGTCCCCTATCGCCTGAACATTAATTGAAAAGAATCCTTTCCTATTACGGTACAGTTCAGCGAATTCTCCTCCTGGTGAAGTGATTGCAATGTGGGTGCAGTCAATGGCGCCCACGATTCCAGCGATCCCACCAAGTTCATGAAAGTTACGTTGAACTGTGTTTGCTTCAGCATTTACCGGGAACTGTATAAAATAAGGACGCAGGGCTGCGATCTTCCTGGAAATTTTGGCCACTGTCCTACTCACTGTAGATATATCAATCCCAAACAAATCACCGTCAACGCGAAGAAAAGACCCAGTAGAAAAAAAACGCAAGGTTACCAAAACCTGATCAAGTGGCAGGAGATCTCCCCTCTTGTGTGGACCATGGCCAAGATCGTTCTCCAGAAGGTTCATCAAAGTCAACACCGCATCTTTTGACAGTCGGAACCTTCTTATGAATTCATCTTCAGTGAAGGAAACAAATGGGTTGCTTCTGTCCCTCACTACACGCTCCCGACGCAACAATCTTTCAGCCAGCTCAACTTCATCAAGCACATCGATATATGCCTCCGCCATCTCCGAAATCTTGACATAGAATGAATAGGCCTAGTTGTAAGTCGCGCTTATAACCACCCCACAGCCGGGTTTATTATAAGAAAGGCTTAAGCTTGGCTTGTGTTTGAAGCCCAACCTGCGCAACGCGCTGTGAAATATAAGTCTGGCTTAAGCCACGCTTATGTCGGGATCGACCCAACTCTGGCTTAAGCCAAGGCTGAACAACCGGGCATGAGCATCTTGAACTTTCTTCCACGATTCTTTAATCTCCTTTTGATATCCGAGTACGGAATGAATAATTCTCTTACAGAATAGCCACGTAGATCGAATACAAAAGCTTTATTTTCCACGAGGGTGTTTTCTCCTATTTGTATTCTTCCACGTGTGTTTCCAAAGCCAATGACGTCATTCCCAATTTCACCTGTGATGTAAATAACACTGGGTATTCTGAAGTGGCTCTTCAGCTTAAATTCGAGGCGCCACTTGTCGAAAATATATACAAAGACATTTCGTGGTGAAGTCAGCAGAGCTGTTGAAAGATCAGCCATCACTATAACAGCTTTGCATTTTTGATGGTAGTATAGAGTAAAAGGTGACTTTGGAAACTCTCCCGCTATGTCTATGTCCTGTCCGATGAATACGAAAATATTAAGAAAATGGCGCCCGCCATGGAGGGGGACAGACCGAAATGTCACCCCGAGAAAACATTGTTGACCTCGGCGGCCTCGGTCAACAATGTATTTTCGAGGGGTGACATTTCGGTCTGTCCCCCGACATGAAAGGGTGCCATTTTCTATATCGTACCGGTGTACATGTATGTGTCACAACCCGTCTCTGCGGCTGTGCCCGGCAGCGGCGGAATGCGTGAAGACGACATTGTCAACCACGATTTGAAATAAAAAATCCTTCCAAAAAGCCATGCTAGTCCAGGACTAAAGTGAGTTAAATGACAAAGGAAAGGTGGTAATATTCTTCCAAATGTGACATAGTATGATTCTGTTAGGCCTACATTGCGCAAAAGTGCGTAGTGCTACTGCGATTGAACTTGGCAGCCTTTGGCGCTGACAACAACATACATCGGCTGTGCGGACCGCTAGGCCTACCGTAGAATTTATGACTGTTGAACATGCTATTCCCTCAAACTTTTTGATGTATTCGTGCTAAACATGCTGATACTACGCCAGTCGACACCAAAATAGGATTTAATCGGAGCTCGATAGCCTAATATGCGACTTCAAATATTCGAAGTGGTCAAACGAAAAAAAAGTCCGCCATTTTGTTTTCCGTGAGCGGTGGACATTGCATCTTGAGCGGGAGACATTTAAAAATGTTCACCGCTCACGTGTCGCGTCTCGGCCAATCATATTTACGGATTCTCTCTTGAGGTACGATATTATAAAAATGGTGCCCGGAGTGGAGGGCGGTAGAGCGAAATGTCACCCCGAGAAAGCCATGTTGCCCGAGGCGCATCATCAGAGATGTTCTCGTGGCGTTTATCATCACTCAAATGATCCGCATTGCGCTGCACCACGCCTGATGTAATGTCGATGCGGACCTAGATGAACGCACGACTTTTTCCGGGCGAACATGCCGAAATGTCCACCGCTCACGTGACCGCTCTCGGCCAATCACATTCACGGAAACTTACTTGAGGTACGATATTATGAATTGATACACGGTGAAAGACGGGACGATTTTGTCGGCTTCCAATAGTGGGATGAATGGTCTGGCGACAATTCTGTCATGTCAAAACACTGAACGGGCGCTGTGATATAGGAATCAATCGGAGATGTCGGCGTCTGAATTTGATGCGCGTCGGACGACGACGGTCGGCAACGTTCTGGCGGGACGCCTTGACAAAGCATATAAGTGTGTAACCCAGCGCTTCTAGATCAAAATGAAGTTAGTATTTTCGTTCAAGTGTTTTGAAAAAGTACAGTCCAAGAATTTAATTTTCATTACACAATAAAAAAAACTCAAAGAATTGTAAAATTGCTCCAAATTCGAAAAATATCGTCCAAGAATGTAAAAATCACTGCAAGAATTAAAAAAGGTTTACCAAATTGAAAAAAAATACATTGCAAGATTTATAAAATATCGTCCAAGATCTGAAATTTTCGTCCAAGATTGTCACGTGCGTCTTGCCAAGATGCGCGTGACCACAAAACTGATGACGTCATGAAGTACATGAATAACTCGGGTGCATTTCGTCATTTTCATGAATTTACTTTTTGCATGGCAGCTTTGACGCATGGGACACTTCCGGTGAAGAACATGCAGTAGGATCATTGCTCAAAAGGGCTGAAAATTACCGCTATAGGCCTACCTCCTCCGGGGTTTGGAATAGGGAGACAAGACCAATCCCTACAACTTTTCAAAAGGGACCCATAGTAAATTCTCAAGGACTTAGGAGCTGTAGGCCTACATGTAGTTCGAGGCTATCCTTCATTTCATGATTTACGCTGAATATCAACCTCAATTCGCTGATTCATAGATGGCGACACTACGTCGGTCTACTTCCGCCGTTGATCCATTCCACTTCTTAGAAATAACCAGCTGAACTTCATTGTATAATTTTGGCGGTCATCGAGTCATCGCGCCATCGAGTCAAGTACAACAAGCCTTTTGTTTGTATAGCATGTACCCACCACCAAAACAGACGAAAATTGATGTGAATGCGGTAATACTGACTTTAATGAGGCAATCCTGAAACAAGTGGCAAAAGTGAAAGATCGCCGGGAAAAGCCGACAAATTAAAAGCCCCACTCGCCACGCGCAGTGTCGGGATGACGTCGTCCGCTCTTGTGCGTCGCTGAGTAATATTGATTTTTCCGAGTGCTGCCGGGCGAATAGGCCTACATGTATGTTTGTGTCTACAGGTAGCCTAGCGTCATGACGTCATGCGTATATGGATAGGCCTAATCGCAAAGGCCCATCGATCGATGATGCATGGAGGAGATATAAGAGGTAGGCCTATGTAAATATAGTGATTCCGGCAGAGAATTCATGCAGTGTTTTTGGGGGGGGGGGGGCTCAACTCACTTGGTGGGACCGTACATCTTGGGGTATCATGGCAAAATGCGGCGATCGCCCTAAGTAATCTTCTGCAGTTTGATGTTGCAAGAACCACAGATGGGGTAAGATAGCTGACATGTGAATCTCAGTAGGTCTATCGGTAGGAGCCTCGCGTTGTTTTTCCTAAAAAAATACGTGACGCCTCTGCCCATTTTCGGCCTTGGCGCCGAGGAGGGCTGATCCGGCAAAGCGTACAATCCGGACGTAGGTCCTACTGTTGCTGAATCGGAAGTTTGTTTTGAGCCCTAAATTCGAGCTCATGGACTAGCCAAGGCCTGCAATTTGTTCCTTTCTTAATTTCTTTTTAATTTAGGCCTACATTTTCGTTTGTTTATTTACAGACACAAGTAATCATAAGGCATGTAATGTAACGGTGCTCACTTCGTGAGCCACGTGGTCGCGGATAACTCTGTGAGTTATGGGATCACTGCGCGAGTTTTCAAGAACTACTTTCTGTGCTAGCAAAATAAAGAATTCTCCCTTGGCGTAATATTACGCTAAATCGGCGTAATATTACGCAAAATACAGTAAGCCCTGTGACGTGACGTCATGACGTCCTTTGGTGTGAAAGGTTCTGGCCGAATTTTACACTTAAGGAGTTGTTTCAGGTGGCAAAACCCATATAATTT
Organism: Notospermus geniculatus; assembly: GCA_002633025.1. Lineage (NCBI taxonomy): Eukaryota > Metazoa > Nemertea > Pilidiophora > Heteronemertea > Lineidae > Notospermus > Notospermus geniculatus. The sequence continues at coordinate 43,131 of NMRB01003586.1, read as the reverse complement.
CACTGACTCGAAAGCAGCATATCTCTAGATTTTCGGTACAACTTTAGTAAAACAGAATAAAAGCGGTTTCATTACAAATAAGTTTCGAAATAGAGATGTCCTTTGGTGTTGTAAGTTTTCAGCTGAGATGGTCCGCAATCAATGCCGTTTATGTATAGGTTCAGGTTGACGCCCGTCATGATCATGATTCATCATGCAGAGCTTCGTACCCCTACGTAATTTACGTATTTGCTACGTAGAAGGGATGCTATTTACGTTACTACGTTTTTGTCTCAAATTCTACGCAAATTTTCCCCATCAAAATACGTAATTTCATTGTGCATAAATACGTTCAAACTTCAAAATAAAACAGAAATTTTCTCCATCAAAGCCTCCGATCCATCCCCAAAATCTTTCCCTAAAGTTCTTGGCCCTTTATGGGGGTTTCTGTATGAGCAGAAGGACATGCCCCGACCGCCAGACGCACTGGATCAGACCCGACATGTGGTGTCTCAAATTTGATCATCTGAGCGTCTTACTGAGCAGATCAGCTCTGCCTGGAGCAGGGCTCAAATTTCCCCGCGGCAAATGCCGCCGAATCGGCGAATATTGCCGTCGATTACCTTGATCAACTGCGGCAACAATTTGCCGTGGATAAAGCTGTGATGCTAACTTACTTTTTGCTAAGAATACAATCGTTTCTTGACCATTTGTTGACAAACCAACATGATTGCACTGGCGAGTTGCCAACAATCCCGACTTGAGGACAGCTTTCACTTCTACAGTGTCCTGAACTTTTGGTTTTACCTCTCTGGGATGGAGAGAAACCGCCTCAAAAACTGTTTGGTTGGATTCCTGATGAAATTTCCTTTCCAATGATATAAAGTTTGCCCGTCTTGGTCATTTTTATGATGAGATATTGAGTCGATTTGTGTGAATAGGCTACAACCGACAGTGCACGCAGAGTTGGCTTCGCGCCAAACAGCATCTCCATGAGTGTGTGCCTACGATGGTTCTGGTCAGATGGTCTGACTAATTAACAGAAATAAGCTATGATGGACACTATGAGAGGCTCATATTGGGTCTTTTTGTTCAATACTCTTTTGATTTCATTGCAGGCTTTACTTAGATAACCATTTTGGGGCCAAATTATCATTGACTGAGTTGGAAGAAATGTCAAGAGGCTGAGCCAATCAGAAAATACCTTGCTTTAATATGGTGTATTTAGGCGGGAAATTTGAATTCACTTGTGGAGTCTAATGAATGAGAGGCCTTTCACAGCCACTTATCTGACTGTCTATGGCTTGAGAGAAGTTTCTTCCTAAAATTAGGGCCTAGTCTAATCTCTATAGGCCTAGGGCTAAGTCTTTAGGCCTAATAATAATATAGATTTGGTCATTATGCTCACTTTTCGCCAATTTTACAAGGAATATTCTACAGGAGTGTGGTCTAGGAAGGTGGGAAATTCAAACTCTCATTGAAATGACAGTATTTTTGTGATGTAGAACGAATACTGGCATCGGTCATCTGTTGTTTACAAAGGATAGGCATGAGCTATTGTGGAAATATATCCTGTTTAACCCCTTCCTGATCCTACACAAGCTGGATAGGGACAGTCTTTGCTTTTTAACCCCTCATTACCGAACCCTAATAGGCCTAAATGGACTAAAATGTGTCCTTGGGCAAGAGCCATTAATCCCAACTGTGGTTTAGAACCGACTTCAATAGTGATCATCCCCGCCCGCGAAAACGGCCCCCCCCCAAAAAAAAATTTTTTTTTTTCAAAAAATTTTTTTTCAAAATTTTTTTCCTTCAAGTTTTTGTCCCATATTTTGACAATAATTGACATCACTTGTTGTTCAGTTGATATCGCAAAACAGTTTATTTGCAATTTTTGTTTTACTACAAAAATCGTTTCTCAAATTACACATTTTTCAGGTTTATATTGGGTTACTACACATGAACCTGGTAAAATACACATTTTTTTGGGAAATTTTACACTTTGAAAAAATCTGGGGTAAGCACAGAATTTGAACACGTTCATCTCCTGTGATTCGCGATATTTTTTATTGGCGACTGATCCCAATCGTTCGCAGGTAAAGCATGGCGCACACGAGCGATTTTTTGAGTGATTTTCTAGGCGACTAGCCTTGCGACTACAGGAGCGACTGAACATATTTTTAGTTTTTTTAGTTTTTTTTGACTCGTTTGCGACAAATGCTTCACTGGGAGATCAGTGATGTCGCGGATGACATCACTGATCGACCTCAAATGTAATTATCGCATGCGACCTAGTAGTCGCCCCCATTTTAGTCGCTCGTGTGCGCCATGCCTAAAGGCCTGAACACACTGACGCGATTTGTCGCTTTGCAAAAATCTCCGCGATATTCCACTTCGACAAGACGCCGCACGCCGAATTTGGTAACGTGTTCCCACTGAGGCGTGTAATCTCAGGCGATCTATCAAAATCACCTAATAACACGCAGCGATTAAACGCTTCAATTGCTATTTTTGATTTTTGATTTTTGTCGCGCGCACGGCCAAGCACGAGAAATCGCTCTAATTTTGTAGCATCGCTCTAGTGTGAACACCTGTAAGAAAATCAATAGGAACCATTCTCTGCGATTATCGTCGCTACTTCACGTCGCGTCAGATCGCTAAGCAAATCGCGTCAGTGTGTTCAGGCCTTAAGACGCACATGTAGTTCCGCGACTGATTTTATTCCGCTTCTTCCGACGAAGACGCTGCTGATGATGAAAATGTGGACAGACTGTTGCTGCACTGTGCTGTCGGTGGTCCGGCACTGGAATATTTTTTTCTCTCAAAAACCATGCCTGGCGTTCAGCGAGTTAAAAACAAACAGGCAAAAACAGTCAAAAAAATGAATTTGATAACGGTGATGCCTGAAGCTGAACGGAGTGCCTCAGAAACGGCCGCATCAAAAAGACGGATTTAATGGATAGTGGTCCGCAGACAACTTTTTTTATGACGTCCTTGGTGGAATTCCAAAAGTCGTTTATAATCACAGATTATCTTGTGACCCATGGCCTTTAGATAACCCAGGAGGTTACAAGTGAGGAAAAAAATTATATCAGTACCTTCTGTCCGGATACCTTTTGTCCTAGGCACATTTTGTCCTATATAACGTTTGTCCTGGGTACATTTTGTCTGGGTACCTTTTGTCCAGTACCTTTTGCCGGGTACGTTTTGTCCGGTACCTTTTGTCCTAGAACCGTCTTGACTGCCGAGGGTGAGAAACGGGGATAGGCTCCATCACCACAAATATTGTATGACGCATAATCCGTGAGCGCTACGCGTGCGCAGAACCAATCCTCGGACACAGGTGAACGATCATCGCGATTCGGCGGGAACTCCAAGTTGGGTAAAGTTAAGGATCCTTATGTTTACCCAGGGTCGTCTTTGGTAAAGAAAATGATCACCCAGGATGATTCTCGGTAAACAAAAGGTATACCAGGACGACATTGACCCATTCATCATTACTATCCCATGCGACGGACATTAAATGCCAGGGATGATTAATCCCATACCGCCGGGCTGGATTCTAATGCTGATGTCAGATCGCACTGCGATTGCCTGGGGTGCGACGGAACAGTCGGCATCACGTGAAGAAATTGCGGTCAGGTCGCAAAAGTGAAATAGTAGCATTCATCGTGGAAGATGCGGTATCTGCGCATAGGGAATCATAACTCGAGTTAGGTCGACTGTGAATGGATAACACTGTTGGGATGACACAGAAGTTGAATATGTTCAACACTTGCGATTCGTGGTATTTTTGATCGGCAACTGATCCCGATCGTCGCATGTGAGACGCAACTGCAGTCATGTCACACACAGCGACGACTGATCTGTTCCACGCAGTCGTGCCTCAGACGCAAAGTGATCCGGAAAAATCAGTCGGCGCCTCTTCTGTGCCGTCGCAAGGTCGACCTGATATCAGCATTAGAGACCTGCCACTTCATTAACGGACGTGATGACCACTGGACTAGCAGGGCTCCTCCTTATACAACTAAATGATCTATGCATTTCATTCATCCAGCAGAAACCTCTGAAGCCATGATGAGAGTACTGTCCTTTAGCAACAAACTTCACCTTCATTGACCACAGTAGCACTCCACCTCTGCTCCATGTCTCGTTGCAATTTTCTATTGGTCTTGCAACACGGCAGTTACTTTTAAAAACGTCCGGTCGATACGAAAAGAGTTGACAATTGTTAGTGTTAACGCAACGAAGACAACACTCCAGGGGTGACCTGACGTAAGCAGCCACTCGTGTATAATCAACACATCCGGAATCATATAGCACGAAAATAAGTGGAATCATTGTGATTCGCAGTTGTGGCTGCCCTGTCCAGCCTCAAGCCCTGGAGGTGTCAAAAATTAGGCCCCTCTGTATTGAATTTTGCAGTATTTACAAAGTGTTAAGAATGTAGGTAGATGTCTCGTCCTCTTGTGGAGGCCCCAAAATGCTTGCCTAATAGGTACACTGTTAAAAAATATTACTGTATATTTACAGAAAAGTGCTGGCAGCAGCAGTTGCAAGTAGTTGCAGTAAGTATACAGCAGTACAATGTATTTACAGTGAACTGTACATATACAGTACAGTTATATTATGGTATTTACTGTAAATTAACTGCAACTACTTGCAACTGCTGCTGCCAGCACTTTTCTGTATATTTACAGTGAATACAGTACAGTTATATTATGGATTTACAGTAAATTAACTGCAACTACTTGCAACTGCTGCCAGCACTTTTCTGTATATTTACAGTGAACTGTAAATTATACAGTACTGCTATATCATGGTATTTACTTTAAATTAACTGCAACTACTTGCAACTGCTGCTGCCAGCACTTTTCTGTAAATGTACAAAAAGCTGTAATTATACAGATGTGCAGTTAATTACAGGGTACTGTCAAGGACATGCACGCACATGAATGCATGTATGATGCACGGTAAAAATGTCAAAAATCCAAGGAAAAAATGAACCATGAACGTTATTGTTGAACCATGAACTGAACAGTNATATATTCAGAAAGAGCACAGTAGATTTTACACTACACTAACGTGGGCACTTTCTGAATGGGGATCGTAACAACGAGGGCAGCACACAGTAATCAGATCCTATACAATGGACGCCTTCTGTGTGGGAAATTGATCAGGACCTGGATGTCCCTTTCAATTCAATAGTTGTAACCGCTAGTGACACCTATTGAGGCAGGCGGTTCTGATCCTCAAAGTCAATGTATAGATTGTGGCTTGAAAATAGCAATACGGTTCGAAATCCCACGAAACGAATGTACGTGCACACCAATGATCAGCAACGACATGAACAATGAAATGTTCTGGAGAACAATTTGCTAACATGCTGGTTTGTGGGAACAAAACCAGAAATCCACATTTTAGAAACGAATTGAGTTCACATCCAGCTGTAGCACCAATCCTCCGATACCTTGCATTCAAACGATCAGATACAAAAGGAAAAGAAGGAAACAGGTGATATCGACAAAACACGATGAAGTATTATCATCATTTGTGCACAACAATGTGAAGTGAAATAATTATCCGACTGTGCATGAGCCACGCTAATTACAAGTGATGAAAGTACGACCTCAAAACAAGACAACCAAGTGTTTTTAATACGGTACTGTTTGAAGCAAGTGCTCTTTTCCATTCTGCAGCGATGATGTAAGACCTTGTTTGAGTTGAAGATTCTCTATTTTCTTGAGGACGGACGACAAAATTCGCTATTGACACTGTGTGTCACTGTGGTACCTCCCTACTGTCGTCTATCGTGGATCAGGAATTAAAAGAAAGCATGCTTCCTTTGTTGTGGCGTGGAGTAGTCTCCGTCACCGTGTCGCTGTTTCGAATCCGGGTATCGGCAAATGTTTAGCAAAGCTGCCGAACAAAACGGCTGGCTGCGTGAGACTGGTATTCTACTCGTTCCAGAAATTGTTGCCTAGTGACGCCCCGAAAAGTGGCTGGATGACCGAGACTAGACGCGCAAAAACGGTTGTGGACAGCAGACTATGGACAGGACAGGATAAATACTAGTGCAGTATATCCCAGAAATCTGAACAATACGCTTGAGACTTAGTGCTCGGTATTGAATTGTGGAATGACCATTGGCATGACTGGTCTTCCTGTATAATGAAGGCTTTGTGCTAGTTTATCTTCAGATACATCCGATCTGCCCAATCTTAATTAAATTATCAAACGCCACCATAAATAAATCAATTCGATGAACTCAATCGATAGAAGGAGAATGTTTGAACTAAACAATATGACAAACATTGATGATGACACGTAAGACTTTTTCATGTATCCCATACCAGGCTAATACTATCACTGTGAGAAAGAATTCGTGCGACTTTTCAGTCATTTGGCCAAATCGTACTATCTCTAGTTATATAGAGGGTACGTATTTTCGATTTTGCAGACAAAAATTGCGTGCTGACACCCTAATTTATATGGGTGGCGATGAGAAGGTTCAGAACTTCCAAAGGGAGAACTTTTTTTCGTCCTCGGGGTTTTCCGCCACCTGTCAGTTCACGCCCCGCCTTCAATTCGCACCCGCATGACAACAGAAACCACATGGCACTGTTTGGTGAGAGATACCAATTAACAACGATTAACAATGCCAATGAAAACTCCAGAATATTACACTCTCTGAATTGATGGCAATTCTTCGACTTGAATATTTTTTCCTGTCCGAATTATCAGTCTGCCTTGCGCAAGATTGGCGCCACGGTATCATCATCATTCATTATCTTCGAAGTTGGTCAAACTAAGGGCTTATTGGGTAGATTTTATAGATGGCACTGTTCCTTAAAAACGTCATCAAGGCCATTAAATGTATTAGGCCTACATGTAACAGTCCCGAAATTTGGTCATTTTTTTACTCTTCTCTCTTTAAAAATGGTGGAAACGGCTGTTTTTAAAGTAGATCCTAAATCGTCTTGTTTAGTGTCACTGACATCGTTTTGTCCGAGTTTCTTTCTTTCCGGCGGAGGTTTTCTCCTGTGAGGCTCGTCTGCACCATTTTCGGATGTTGAACCGAATAGACGCTGATCAGAGATTTCCCCGTGCACGCCTGTGCACATGGCCCTCTACATGCGTGGCTGGTGTGCAGTGTTAAAGCGGCACACTCTGCATCTGTATCCCTCCCCTGGAGGCAGGATCGGAAACCAATGCCAGTAAGACAGGTGTCCTGTCCAAACCACCCATAACCAGTGGTAGTAACTAGGCCAGACTGACACTTCGTCGAAAGCTAGGCTGGCAAAATGGCCGCTATCCTTTTCCTCACTTGAGAAGTTCAACGCGCTGTGGTAGCATCGCCAATCCTTCATCAAGTAACTCAACTCATTCTTCTACATGTATGTGTAGCAACAGTAACTTAGATCATTCAAATAGGTAGATTCGAACAGTCTTGTCAAGCAGATATGAGCGGTGTCTCTACCCGCGATCATGATCAACGTCGCCGCCAGGAATTAGCGCTGTGTGTAAACGGTGTACATCGATCGTGTGTATATACATGTAGCTATGAACGAGGTCACCATAATGAAATGGACTACGACAGCATCACGAAACCAGGTTACTGAAGCATAGCGGGCCGCTTTAAGAACCTCCTTGAATCTAAACTATATAAATGAGGTAGCTGGGGGCTTTCTTCAACGCACTCTACTTTTCGCTGCTAAGCTCTAGCTTTGTATCGTGGTGGCGATTGTGTTTGCATTCGTCACATCGTTTCCTTTTTTAATTTTAGGGCCGTATTCTAGAAGCTTCCTTAATTTTAAGGTTTACCAGTGTTTAGCTCTTGTTTGCAGGACAGAATACAACAAAGTTTAATGGACCTTAGAGTTAAGGAGGCTTCTAGAATACGGGCCTTTAGTGTTTTTGTGACTGGATGTTGGTGGATTTCTTTATCGATTTTCATGATTTCACGTGTCGCGATTTTGGCTTGACTTTTCTAGTACTGGCATTCAGGGTATTCGAAAAAGCTGGACAGTGGACAGTAAATTTTGCGCCGCCTGGAAAACGTCTGCTGAATTCAATTGGGTCATTTCTGAAATCCCTGACGATGCTCGATCTCGATGGTCTGGCCACATCTAAGTCAAACCCGACCCCTCTCACTCGGTGCTGATGCACCTGTTTGGAATTACCCATGGCAGGCATTTGATATGGATTGTTGTGACCTGAGGTCAGCCTCCCACGTAACTTTTACAGGTGAGAGATGATCAGAATCACATGTTGTTGTTACAAATAAAACTTCAGTGAGCCAAATCAAGTACATGTATCTCTGTACTCTGCGTATGCGAGGAAAACACAAATGGCGGCAATTCAGTGGTTCAGGAGGCCGGCCGGTCGTGGATTGTTTTGCTGACTACACGTTCCTCGTCGCCTCGTCTCAGTAACTGGGACTCCGATATAGCGCTGTTGCTTTTTCAAACTGATGTCTACAGAGCGCGCATACAGAGTCTCAGTTCGCCCAATACATTCCTTCTTGAGCACTTCTGTACCGAATTCGATGCGGAGCTGTTTATTCACCATGCATGACGAAAATCCACAATACCTTTTGCCGTTGAGATACAAAATGTTGCGATTCCCACAGAATATTTTCTTTATCTGCATTACAGTCTTTCAGTGGATTAGGAAAATTCATGTGCATCAACACAGGTTCAGACAAGAGTGACATGATTGCCCTCGTGGATTCAGACAGCAGCAGTGTTCCCCAGGATGGAACCAGCGTGCGCGCCAAGTGGAGGTACATAGCCAAAGTGATTGATCGGATTCTGTGCCTGGTGTTCCTCGTCGTCGTGGCCATTCTCACCACTGCTATCTTTGCTAAATAGGAATCGACAGGTTCTCTATAAACAGCAACAAAAATGGAAAAGGGACTTGATAAATCCAAGTGATATCCCAGATGTCTCTGCCTGCTGAGAGAACGAAGCCAGCAGCACACTAGCAGGCGATATAATATCGGAAGCGATCAAATGATCACTGATCTCGCCAGCCACCGGGCGATATGGGTTTTGGTATTGCTTGATGTGGGCGAGAAGATTCCACGCATCGCTGTCCAGCGCACACCTTACTACATGTATAGTCAAATTATGATTCAAGACATTTGATTTTAATAGGCTATAAAGATCACTTGAAATTTTCACGAAATTTCTAAAATGGATGTAGGCCTACTGTATATTCGTCGTGGTTGTATGCTTAATAAAAATGTGTCAAAGAAAGTCCACGTTGTTCTCAGTGGTGTGGGGCCGTAAAAGGAGCTCCGATGTGCATAGTCTAAACTCCAACTTTACCTGTCCCATTCCTGAACTCGGAAAAAATGACCAAATCCTATTAAGTTGAAGATATCGCACGCTGTCATTCTTTGCCAGGCACGGGAGTGGGACAAGTGGACAGGACATTAGTGTTTCTGACCATACCCCCACCCCATTATCTTCAGCTTAGGATTTAGTCATTTTTTTCCGAGTTCAGGAATGGGACAGGTAAGCGAGAGTTTAAAGTCAGTAGCTTGTAAGCATGCAGTTTGCGCAGCGTCGAAAAGGGAAGCACATTTCCTGGAGAAAATACGTGAAGATGTCAATAATGCTTGACAATGGATTACTAAAGCACTGACGAATACTTCCTTCAGATCGACCCATAAAACCCTCGATAAAGATGTTGAACGGGAAGATGTTAAATCTTCCTTCTGAAACCCTTCATTTCCCTAATACTAACGGGTCGATTTAAATGGCTGTATCCCAGGGTACTTTTCCTGGGAAATTTTTCCTACTCACCTGGGCTTGAAACTCACAAACACGACCTCATCTGTTTCTGCATGGTGCACAGGTCCATCAGCTCCCAACCTGAATCACCATCAGACGCAAATCGTGAAATTCCTAAATGTCTCTTAGCCTCGCGCACATCGACCTTGCGACTGGAAGCAACTGAACGCAACAGTCGCTATCGATGTGCGCGTTCAGCGCACATTTGTTACGACTGGTCATTGCGGCAACAAGTGGCACAATCCAGTCTTCAATCTGGAGCGCGCACATCGAACAGGCAGCTGAACTGAATGCTACACGGAAATTGTCGATGTCTTCCGAGCGGACCACTCGGGATTCCATCACATGACCAGGTGTGCTCCACAAACAAAGGAAATTCATTGCCAGAGCGCGCACAACGACAGCGACTGAAGAGAACTAGAAGCAACGGTCGGCAACGAGTAGAACATGATCAGCAACTGGCTGGAACTAGCGGCAACGGTCGGCAATAGCGTTGCCGGTCGCGCACATCGACCTGTTTGAGCATATGATCAGTTGCTGCTGTTTCCAGCCAGCCGCCCACCGTTGCCGGAAACGCCATTGCCGGTAGCTGCTTCCAGTCGCAAGGTCGATGTGCGGTGGGCTTAAATTTCGCCGATAAAACGGTGCACGGTTTATCAGACCAGGACTCCAGCAATTAGGCTTAACCCGGTCGAACTTCCACACTGGCAAGATGTCTCTTGACAGAACTCTACTGGTTTGTCTGGTCTTGATGGTATTACAGAAGACCTCGGGTAAGTTACATCACCCGCTCTTAATGATTATTACAGGTTCAAAGCAACTCCCATTTCAATACGCGGCAGATGATACTCTTCGCAAAGCCGCCGAAACGCCAACGCGAATGCCAAACCCATTCTTCAATGCCGCGAAGAGAACAGCGAACAATAGGATAGACGTTCGCGTCTGCGTTTTGGGGGATTTGCGAAAGCTCTCTAATAGCGGTGTAATGAATAAGAATACCTCCCGTAAGACAGTGCCCACTTTATTATGAGGCGGACACTCAAATATAGACAGATCGATTTATCAGTTAGTCTCCCCCATTGTCGGGGGGCGGCTTATTCTGTCAACCTTTTGTCGGTACATACATTTAGGCCTAATTATATCCATGGCTTTATTTTTCTCAATATCAATAATGAACAAATTCTTTTCACAAAGTCGTTGTTCGTGTTCGTGTTTGCGTCCGCGTGGCCAGCCTCTTGAAATACAGTGCATGGTCTTCACTGACCATCGTCAAGGGATCCGATATCCCTTTATCCGATATTCATAACATCGTCACGGGATCCGATATGCGAACGCAGTGCTATTGGAGGGCTCCGCCCCTCAAGTTTGTCCGAAGTAGACCAAGGCCGAGGTACGGTTACTCGAACGGAGTGGTGGTGGTGGTATAGGCCTATCGATGCTACTCGGACCTTTGAAACATCCACTATACCCCTGCGATGCATGGTTCAAGCCTCAAGCTGTACCCCAAGCTGTCAAATAACAATAAATTAGTTGTGTAATTGTCTTAAAACAGTCGACGACTCGTAAAAGATCGCGCCCACGGTTCGTTTTTTGACATCGTTCTTGTTCACCGCGGCACTCATTCGAGAAAATTGTGGAAGCGTGTACCTACTGCCCGTTTAGTGCGGTATGGTATGTTCTCCCGTAGGATTTTTTTGCTAAAGTTGATTTTTTTACTGTTTTGGCTTCAGTTAGGTTATAACTGCCCAAAAATGACGGGGTGCAAATTTTCTGACCCTTCCCTCACTTTCTGGGGGACACCAATGGATACAACGACTGAGATTTGTACAGGAGAATGGGACCTGGTGTACAGCTAACTTTTGAACGGTTGGATTTACACCCCATAAATGTATTACCAACAGATAGAAACATGGTGCCTCTAAATCAGATAGGCATATTCTTAATTGTTTTTAATCGTTATGTAACGAGAGATCACGTTTTTCATATAAATAAACACAAAATGAGTCAAAATACATAAAACGCCATTTCCTAATTACGTAAACCGCTTAAAAACGCCAAGAATAGGCTTATTTGATTCCGAGGCACCGTATTTCTGTCTGTTGGTAATACATTTATGGGGTGTAAATCCAACCATTCGAAAGTTAGCTGTACATTGTTTCCCATTCTCCTGTACAAAGCTCAGTTGTTGCGTCCATTGATGTCCAATGGTATAAAGTCAGTTCGCAAAATTGGGGGCACGCCCCACAAAGAGGTTAGTGGTCAGAAAATTTGCACCCCATCAATTTCTGATAGTTTGGACCCTAAAATACCTAGAACTGCAAAAAATCAACTTTAGCACAAAAATCCTACGGGAGCTGCTTTGTTGACACACCATACACACCATACTAGTTTACACGACAGCAATTTCCCGTTTCCGAACGGTTTCAGGACTTCGTGTTCGCTTTAATTACATTACAGGTCAAGTGCACTTGAATTCAAGTGCTTGGTCGATAGGCGAATTCCCTATCAGTCCAATAATTGACGTGCATGCCAAAACTCAGTGACGTCGTTGCAAAGGTGAATCGGTTCTAGGCGACGCCCGTGGCGTAGCCTAGAAGCACACCGTCAACACCATTGGTGATGACGTCAAAACGTTGTGCGGTCAGATTGAGGTGGGATTGCACTCGATATAGAGGAACTTCACGTGACGTCATCATTGACGTCATAATTCGCACGTCAGCCATGTTGGACGTCATTTGTAGCTACGAATGCGTTGGACGTGACGTCCAACATGGCGGCATCTCGTCGCGGCAGTGACGTCACAATCGTCGCTGCACTTCCTCTATACAGCAAGCCGTGCGCATGGGTAAATCTTCCACACATCGTCGGAGGGATGTGCACGGGCGAATGGACTTAGAAAATTTCAGCAAAAAGAATACAAAGAGAATAGACGCGTGAAAAAGTCGATAGCCTCCGGCGGGTATCGAACACGGATAGCCTGCGTCACGGCCGCACGCTCTACCACTGAG
>NMRB01003585.1:14837-49155 GCA_002633025.1 Notospermus geniculatus | reverse complement strand
GAACTAATCGCAAACTGATCGTAACCTCGTCATAAAATCGGTGGATCACCCGCATAATTGAGAGTTGTCTGTTTTGTAGAGGTACTGGCTGAGGGTGGTTCACTTCATGTTTCGTTTACCAAATTTACGAACACCTGTACTTTCAGGCTGCAACTGCATAAAACAGTTTGGCGTCCTCCTGGTGGGCTGCTATCGGAACACAAGGAGCTGCAGAGGGTCGCCTCCTATATGGAGGTTGAGCCAATCATGGAAGGGGAGGCAACGAAGGAACGATTCCTGAAGGAGTTAGCATCGGCTTCAGTCATGCATATTGGTTAGTTCCCTTTCCTTCCCTTCAATTCCCTCTTCGTCAAAATATTGCCTCAGTTTCACCTATCCCAAATTGGTGGAGTTTTTGAGACACGGGTCTTCCCCAAGCTTGACAAAACCCGCCACGCACTCAAACCAATTGTCAGTACAGTACAGGTCACAATTGACATCCCTACGGCTTCGCGTAAGTTACTCGTAAGTTACGCTTAACTCATGGCTTTGATTTCGCGTAACTCGCCAAAATCGCGTAACTCGCCTCGTAAATCACTGCGTAGCTAGCGAAATTCGCGTAGGCCTAACTCACCTCGTAAGTTACGCATAACGTAGCTCGTGAGTTGTTGCGTTAGTTACGAGTGACTTACGCGTAACTTATGCGAATTTAGGGATGTCAATTGTGACCTGTACTGTACGTTTTATTAGTTACTAAACATGGCAGATGCTGATGTTGTCCCCTCCCCTCCCCCCCCCCCCCCCCCCTGAGGAAACCTCTCTCATTNCAGAGGGTGGTGCAGGGGATGGAGGGCCCTCAAGGGTAGAGCTGGAGGGGGAGTGTGAGGGGGTATCTCCCTCGCGTAGTAAATTTCGTAAAATCTGCACACCAAAGACGCCGTTTCCAAGCATTTCAGCCTTGAACATGTCTTGACCGAGTGAACCTGGTCGCATCGGCCACACCCAACAACGGATACCTGATGGGCTTACTAATAACAGAACTATAGCGGGTACTACCCGTACATCTATGTCAGAGCAGGGGTCCGAAGTTTTGAAAACCTGCTGCTAGGCCTAGACCCTTCACCTACTTGCCCCTCTCTCCCTGTCATTTATGCTCGCTTGAAGTGATATGGGTAAAAATAATCTATGGCCTTTGCGAGCATGGGGTCAGGACCCCCTCTGGACACACACCTGACATACAGTCACTGGCATGATTGAGAAGCGACCCCATGACCTCATACTGGCAGACACTGATGTTTCCCACTACGCAACCCCGACCCCAGTGATACATATTCCCCTCTACATATTTTTTATTCCACTCTCATTCATGTCTTGCTCCAGCTACATACGGTTGTGCCCACGAGGGGTCACTGGTGATGTCCCCCAACCCGACCCATCAAGAGAACGGGCCACCACCAGAGGGAGCCTACCTCGTCACAAACGAAGAAATCCGTTCGACGAACTCAGCAGCTAAACTCGTTGTCATCAGCTCTGGTTGGAGTTCATATGAACGTAAATACAAGGAACGCCGGTTTCTCCTCCCAAGTGCTTTTATCATGGCAGGTATGGCCGTCATGTTAACCTCTTCCTGATAAAAGATTGAATGCTGTTGACTTGTATTATGTGCAGGTCACCCATTCAATGGGGAACCGGCGTGCTAAAAGGAGGCGCTGGGCAACAACTCAGTTTTTTCACAAGAACGCATGCACTGCGACGTTGAAAACGTCATTGACGTCGTGACGTTATGTGAAATGCGTCATTCAGAATCAATAACGTCGCTCTCCAGTCTGTTATTTACGCTAAAATAGTCAATTTTATCGATGAAATTCATCATGTTCCCGCTTGAATTTTCTTTTGAAAATACTCAGATACATTGAGTCAGTCCTATACTTGATGATGGACGTGTAAAATTCAAAATTCAGTGGACTACTTCAGGTATATTTAGGGCTAGAAGCAGGGTGTAGTTTCAGAATTAAATGGCAAATAATTGGTTTGACTAATTCGACATCATACTTTTAACTCAGTTGTTCATCAGCGCCACGTCACGGAGTAGTTCCACCGGTTCCTCATTACTGATCGTGCTATAAGTTGCTTAACTTGTAGCTCCAAGGCCAACGTGCCAACCACTAGGCCGTAAAGGAAATCCTCCATGGCTGGCTGTTTTCGCCATGCCATATGTGACCCGTCACCACAAAACAAGTACTAAGTCGCTCTGAAGTTGGCAGGTTGAGACCAACGTTTTGTTAATTTCAGTACACTTAGGCGTATAGACAATTCTCAAATTGACGTAAACGAGAAAGATCTGTGCACTTCCGCCGAAATCCCAACAACAACCTCGGTCTGAAAGTGAATGACGTGACGCAGACAACCCCACGGCAGTGACTTCGAAGACGTTGCGTCAGAGTCGACCATTGCTGAATCATGGATTGCGTCACGTCAGCTGGTTTCAGATCGAGGTTGTGGTTGCGATTTCGGCGGAAGTGCGCAGATCTGCGAATTCGAGAATCATCTATTGTCTGTCTTTTTGTAAAATCTGAGTGACTACATTTCTTCCTTTCCCTGGTTCACATCTTGTGCGCCCTAATACCTGACTTGATGTGACGAGTAACGTATAACTGGGGGTACAGTTTAGCTATGCTCGTTCATTCAGTAACTTTGGAGACCCACGTTCTGTCTATTCCTTCCTTCCTTTAGGTGTTCAGTGTGTGTTGTATCTTCTCTGGCCCGTCACAGATGTTGCCCTGGAGAAGTTTTACTACCATTTTTACGGGACGTTACAGAAGGGGGCGATGGTTACAGCAGCCGTGAGGGATGCCATGGACGAAATGGCTCAGACGGAAGGGTATGTTGGGGGTGAGAGTTATTCAGTCGACTCAGAAGGCAGCAATGAAATACTGGTTTGTTTGTGAATAAATGTTTATTTGGTCCTTCTTCACACGGAGCCCAAAATCCAATCCTGATGATATCAGGACCAGAGGATATTGTTCAAACTTTGTGTGCAGTGTGACGTAGGAAACGAAAGCTAGGGGGTCCGGTGCAAGGGGTCGGATTTTCACACACTTGCCCACGGGCAACCTCAGTAAAAGGGGCTGTTCGTTTTCGTCACTTGAGGAATCTGAGTTGTGATCCTTGGGAAAACAGAAAAAGCGATGCACTTGCAAATTGCAGGGATTATTTGTTGTGCTGTACAGAATAATCACTGCAATTTGCAGCTTCACAGCTTTGTCCATTTTCTCAAGGATCACAACTCAGATTCCTCAGTTGGCGAAAATAAACAGCACCTTTCTGCTTGCCCGGACCAAATTGTCACTTGCCCGTATATTTTATTGAAAGATATGTTTTATTTTGGTACTTGCCCACGGACAAGTGCTTAATGACTTTGAGCTTGCCCAGGAGTTCTGACGATCCCGAGCACCCGGGCAACCAATTTGTTGAGCACTGCGGTGTGACGTAGGAAGTGAGCACGAGCAGAGTCTCCGTTACCGTCAAGATGCAAAACCTCCTGCATAAACATTTTCTACTTCAGCTACGACAAGAAACACCAGTGGGGTCCGTTCATCCTGGTCGGAAAGGACGTCTCTGTGAACCTCAATTTCATCAAACACGCCATGCTGGACCAGACAGTCGATGACGCCGAGTCCAGTATCATCCGTCAGCTGAATAAGGACCCGCTGAATCCAGTTCCGCTGGTGCCGAGAGTGCCGGGACGTGATGAGAACATGCACAATCTACAGGTTATGTTCATGAGGTTGTTGTCTGCACACACAGAGCAGCCGCGGGTTTTACAGCGTCTTGTCAATGTGGTAAGAAAAGGAAGAGTTTTTTATTTTTAGTGTCATGAGAAAAGGCAGACGACATATTCTCTGGAGAATTTCTCAAAGAAAGTTCATTTAATGGCAGATTATTTGAACAAAATGTTTTCCTTTTTACTACAGCAAGAATGTTTCTTCAATTTGTTGTCAAAATGCTCAATTCATTTGGGAGCACAGGGCCATTGGAACGTCCTGGAGATTGGGGGGGGGGGCAAAGATTCAATAAAATAGCAGACCATAGCCATAGTCCTTGGCAGCGAGCGCCAAAGGTGCAAGCTGCACCTCTGGAAAAGTTTAGAAAATAAGAGTGCTTTTACGCCATTTCCNTATTGGTCGTCGCTGGGGATGACCCTTATTCTCATGCAGAAATGAAAACGTGTCTGTGTGTTACGGGCCATGTGCAGGCATTTCCAGTCCAATTGTGCTGAAATTTGCATGGTAGCTTCGTTATACCATGTAGTTGTGCGCATTTGAAAATCAGCGTTTTCGGTCCGTTAGTTTTTGTGCAGTGGTCGTTTGAACAGCTAAAAAAGGCCTTTTTTGAGATGACCACAACTTCCGGAAGTGATTAAAAGGTAATTTCAGCGAAAATCAAAAATCTGTTCCCAAGGAATTGTGGGGAAGGTAGCCAACTTTATTGTGAGTGATTTTCAGGTGAATCAGTAAAAAAATGTAGGAGGAGATAGGTTTTTTGTGCCTCAACATAACAGCGTTTTTCGGCGAGTGAATGAATCCCGTCCCACGGCCTGCTAGGTACGTGCAGCCATGTGCATCATTGTACAGTTGGGGTAAGAGAAATGTGACCTGGGAACTGTTGGTAAGCCTAATGAAATTGCCTTGATTTTTCCAACATCCCACATTCCTATCATTTATTGTTATGCCAAACAATGTCCCAGAAATTATTTTCCCTACCCGTCGAGTATGCTCTCTTCCAGTAAGTTGGTCTAGATGCACCATGGAACAGAGAAAATTCCTCGAAGTGAGAGATTCGCCGCCATTTTGATAGCCACACTACTCACAGCCTAAATACAATTAGCGTGTTCGGAAAGCTTCCTCGGGGAGGCTCGGGGAAGCGGGAGAGCGTTCGGTAAGGTATTTGGCAGGCTGCCAAGGCTTCCTCGAGCCTGGCCGAAGTGAGCGACTCGCCGAGTCGCTCACTTGGGGAAACTCCCGGCATGCATTTCGTTTTCTTTCCAATCCGAAATGCTGATTGGCTAAACGTGGAACATTTCACGCCTGCAACTCACAGTAGTACCTTTCCCCGAGGAAGGGCAACTATCGTTCGGAAATTCGCCTTCACTGGGCATGCTCACATTCCCCGAAGCTCGGGGAAGAAATTTCCTCGGGGAAGCTTTCCGAACACGGCCAATGTATGCAAAACCAGAAGTTGGTTTGCTTGAGGCACTCCGTGACGTCATTACATGTATGGCTGTTCCGTGATAGCTGTTCCGTAGGTGGGAGAGTGGCATAATCTGTTGTTAGACGGTCAACACGTGTTCCCTGTTAACATTTTGGACTTGCTACATTTACCATGTTGAATTGTGGCTAATTTATGGCAGAGTTGATTAGCCAGACACTTTTAATTACTTAGTTTGCCTTCTTGCTTAGTTTGCCGATCCTTCTGATCGTTCCATTCAAAAAGATACGTGTGGTCTTTGGAAAGACATTTTCCTGCTGTATGTTTATTTTGAAATTAACCCTTGGCGACACAAATTCAAACTGCAATTCACTCTCCACAACATTTCTAGTGGTGTTTTTACCCCTCGGCCCGCGGGCGGCCCGAGGTGTATTGTCGTCCCCTGCGGTGTCCGTCCGTCTGTCCATCTGTCCATTGACGACGTTACCGCTCTAGCACGTTCAAATTAAATCGGATTTTCCTGATTTTTGGTTTAAAGGTATATGTATGGGTCCTCCACGAACCTATTCTATTGATTTTCGGCCGAATCGGACTTTCCATTTGGCCACCAGGGGGTGCTTTGTGAAAACGACATTACCGCTCTAGCACGTTCAAATTTAATCAGATTTTCCTGATTTTTGGTTTACAGGTATATGTGTGGTTTCTTCACAAGCCTATCGATTTTTGGCAGAATCGGACTTCTCATTTGGCAACCAGGGGGCGCTTTCCCAAAATGACGTTACCGCTCTAGCACGTTCAAATTAAAGCGTCACATATGCAACGTTCAATGAACACATAATTCAATTTACACCCACAGCCAAGGGGTCTTAAGTGCGAATAGCACGGTATTTTTAGCTCACCCGTGGGCTTTTGTCGGGCTGCAATGCCTGTCGTCCGTCCGTCGTCTTCATCGTCCGTTAGCAGGGCACATTTCGTAACTGCTGGCGGGATGTACTCATGATCGTATCAGGCAAGGCTAGCTTTCAAAATGGCATGCGTTTGAAACCCGGACATTCCCAGCGACGACCAATGTAAGCGTGTCAGCTTGTTTCAATTTACCTCTGACATGAAAATAACCCGTTTGTTTTGGTCACCCGACGGTAAAACTTACATCATCTTGTAGTAGATGAAAATTTTTCTAATCTCATTGCTTTTTTCCTTAAAACGATGAAATGTGATAGCAATAAAAGCATACGTTTTGTGTCAGTATTCCTGTAGAAAATGTACAGGTCATTTTCTCATGACGCAACGTCAACACCTAAAATGACGTCAATGATGTCGCTTAGGTCACTTTGCTCACAGCTCCGACATGTCAGGATAGACAAAAAATCGCCCTCTTCATTACTTCACAAAGTGTAGCCTTAGTATCACTGCTTTGTTCAATAAACTTCTGTACATTTCAGATATCACGGAAGATGATTCTTGCAAGTGTGCCTTCCTTGAATTCTTCCCAACATCACAAGACAATATCTCATACATGGTTGACATGGTACGTACCCGTACTCAAATATTCCTTCCCAAAGTTAAGTTCGTGTGACCCACAGTGGCAATCATCACCGTCAAATTATGCATTGCAGGGGCGCAGCTAGCTTTTATGGCCTGGGGGGGGGTCAAAATTGATTGAGTCTTGAGGGGGTCTGGGGGCCCTCCCCTAGAAAAAAATTGAAAATCTAGACCCTCTCAGATGCATTTCCCCCACATCTGACACTGCAATAACTTGGCTTGAAGAGTGAAAATGACCCTTTAGAGCAAAAATATTTTCCCTCGGGGGGTCAACAGCTGATTTTGCTAAATAGCGATGAGATTGCTTGCGATATCGCCTGCTGTGCTGCTGCCTTTAATAAATCGATGTCAGAGAATACCATGTGGTTGTACAATTCAATGTGGTCAGTGATAACATGACCTTTCCAAGATGAACTGTTGTTACTACAATGAGGAACCCGCAAACTAACGCCACAACGTGGCGCTGTCAGTGTAAGACCCGGAAGTTCCTATTTTCTAACACCATTTCCATTTACTTCTTGCCCCAAAATAAACCATTCTGTTTGGTTTGGTTTGATTTTGATTAAATTACACGGCCCTGTTTCATGTTCAAAGTTCTCCAAATGATCACTGCTTTGTTTCATCATAAATACCGTCGGTACATCATTCGGGTCTTATACTTGCTGCGCCATCTATTATTCTAGTTCTATGTCATGCGGGTTCCCCATTGGGGAGTTTTCCACAACTATTTCCTGACCAATAGACACCGTTTCAATTCTTCTACTTGTCACGTTCAATGAATCTTTGTTTACCACTTCAGTTGTGTATCACAAAACACGCCCAGGAGATCCAGCTTAAAGTTTCAGACCTGTCCGTCAAATGTTTGTGGAACAGACCTAAAGCTAAGACTCTCCTGAAGGCTATTGGCTTCAAACAGATCGGAATGTTGCTCAACTTCAACAGGATTCCTTTCAACAGGTAAAGTACATGTACATTGTAAAATTCACCCTAACTTCAACATGGGAAAAGTGCCAGGCTTGAAAATGTGCACAAGACTATGACTACTCTCCATTCACTTCGAGTGGGGCGAGGTTTATCAACGATAGCTCCGCAACGGCTGGGTCAAATTTGACATACCATACATCAATCGATTTGTCTTTTTTGCCGCTACAGCCGTCATCACTGTCATTTTCCCGAAAAACATGACAGAAAAAAGTTCTTTCACAAATCACAGTTTGTGTTTACGGCCGAAATGGCGGCCATTTTGAAATGACGCAATGCATCGCGCACGTGTAAACTGCACTGAACAGCATAGCGAAATGAAATGGGTTTTGAGAAAGGGATCCGTTATGCCGGCCTAACGCGAAAAATGAAGATAGCAGAAAGATACCGACAAGAAAGACAAGTCAATTGATGTGTGGCATGTCGAATTTGACCCAGCCGTTGTGGAGATATCGGCTGAAAACCTCGCGCCACTGGGCTGTGGAATGAAGTGTAGATAGGTACAGGTTACAAAGATAGAAGAGCACATGATGACGCCTGACATCCAGCTGAGTTAGTTTCTCATCGTGTGGTTTTTGCTTCCAGGAAACTCCTAAACGGCCTCCTCCAATTCCTCCTGTCCGTATCATGCTACAAGAGCTCGGTCCTCATGCATAAACTGGACGTGACGCTCCTCGGGACAAGACTAACAAACGTACCGTCGATCACGACCAGCACCAAGATACCTTCACTGTCTCCGCTCATCCTCCCGAGAAACCAGGTGACTAGTCTTTGTGACGTCTTTTCTTGGTTTGATCAGCTGACAGGGTTGTAGCTAAAAACAAGACAGGGTTTATGCGGGTCTTTTAAAACAATAAAAGTCCTTAAATTTGATATTTTGATTTAATGGCCATTAAAAGTCATTAAATTTTACCCATTTTGCTTAGATGGTCATAAAAGTCTTTAAATCCAAGAAAACAGTCTGGTCATAAAAGTAATTAAATCTGAGTAATTTGGCCTACCTGAGTTGTTCTGAAGCCCTGTCTTTAGTCGTTAGGCCTAGTCTTCCTGTTCTGAAGCCCCGGAATATTTAATCTGAGTAATTAGGCCCAGTCTACATGTACCTGCTGAAGCCCTGGTGTTGTTCGTAGATTGCATTTTTCACCCTTTGTGCTTCCTGGAAATAGCTGAAACAGGTCCTAAATGTAGATCATCTCCGTTATTAAAAGTCTTTGAAAACGTCCTAAATTTCATGCTCAGCTGAGGGCATAAACCCTGCAAGAATTACGAAGTCAGATTTACCGGTACTGAAAATATGATATATCTAGGAACTGTATCGACATTTGCTCGTGTTCTGTTGATGAAAGAGGGGGAGTAGCTTTTGTATTGAATGTTGGGTTCGCTTGTTTCAGCTGTACATGAGTAAACCGTGGATGACGCACGTCGAGGCGTCAAACGAGATGGATGAGAAGATAAACCTTGCTAAGCTGCGTCGCTCACTGGATGCTGACTACACCAGTCACGCAACAAGGGCGAAGGTGTGGCAGCAGAATACACTCGTAGGACAGGTATGGGCCTATGCTGTGTTCTCGCTGTCCGTTTTACCCAAGTGCCTTCAACTCCATGCATGCCATGCTTCTTGTTTGATAAAATATGTGATGTTTTGGGTTAAAGAATTAAGCCCGAGGCGGAGGGTCTTGGTTGCGACACCAAACCCGTGAGGGTGGAGCTAAAACACTGAGTGGGGTTCTTGGTTGTGGTACCCAAACCTGCTGCACTTAGAATGAGGCTAATGCATTATCCACATTTTTCAGGCCCAAGAAAGTCTTGACAAATTCGGGGAAGTTCCACCACGTCCATCAAAAATAAAGGTGATACCAGGAGAGTCAACATCACAGCCGTCCGTCCCGGTCGAAAAGAAACCCGTCCTAACCATCGTACAGACAGACGACAGACGAGACTACGCACATTACGTCATGCTGCAGCGATTAGAAAACATTGGACTGCGACATAAAGATGCTACAAAGAAGGCCTATCTTCCGTATATACCTAACAAGTAGATTGCTGGTTGTGTTAGTTTTAAAGCAGGAAATTAAAAAGACTTGTCTGTGATAACGTTGAAATTAAAAGACTGTTGTCTGTGATAACGTTGAAATTAAAAGACTGTTGTCTGTGATAACGTTGAAATTAAAAAGACTTTTGTGTGTGATCACGTTGACTTTCATGAGGTCTGAATTCACATACCGATAGGCCGTTCTCAAATTGACGTAAACGACAAAGGTCTGTGCATTTCCGCTGAAATCGCAACCACAACCTCGGTCTGAAACTGAATGACATGACGCAGACAACTGGTGCAGATCCGAGGGGGGCGCACTCGGCGCACACCCCCTTTCGGCCAAAAAATCTGTAAAATCGACCGTGAAATTCTGAAATTTGGAGCAAATAATTGAAGTTCACCACAGATTTCAATGTTTCTAGCGCAGTGCGCCCCTCTTTTCCAAAATCGTGGATCCGTCCCTGGACAACCCCGGACAGTGACTTCAAAGGTGTTGCGTCAGAGTTGACCATACATTATCTGAATCATGGATTGCGTCACGTCACCCGGTTTCAGATCGAGATTCTAGTTGAGATTTTGGCAGAAGTTTGCAGGCAGATCTGCGATACGAGAATCACCTCGGTATTCTCAGATGAAAGTAGTGCCTAAAATTAAGGTTGTGCATCTTGGTATGTCTTTGCTTTAAGTCATGCCCAAAGTTAAGGTTGTGAAATGTGCCTTTTCTGATTAACCTGGTACATGTATACCGCATTCGATTACTTCCTCGGGCAAGCCCCGGAAGGAACAAGCTGAGCGTGCGCACAACAGCCAGTAATCGAACGCTGTCGTGTTAGATACGAAAAAAATGTGCTGTGATTGGTTGAATATCCGCCATGACACTTTACTCGTGTCTAACACGACAGCGTTCGATTACTTTTGCACGCCGATGTACACTGATGTATGCAAGGGCTGTGTGCATCTCATGATCGGAAGTGACATCCTGCTTTGCATCCTGGGAAGGATCCACGAGAAGCCCACCTCCCCGGGTAGGGCTAGTCGCGCCTGATCCGAGCAAGCCCCGATGACGCAGTTCCAGTGTAAACGAATGCTGTAGAGCCTGTTCCGAGCTAGCTCGTGGAAGTAAACGAATGCGGTACTATTCTGCTGTGCTTGCCATATTGGGAGACTTAACTGCCATCCGAGGCCGCCACCAGTTAGCGGTCCTAGAACGTCACAAAATTTGACATCGCAGAGAAAAAGTGCACGCCACTACGTCATCCATAATGATGTGGAGGCCAAGGCTTACGTCTGTGACATCAAATTTTGTGACGTTCTAGGACTGCTAACAGGTGGCCTCTAACGGCAGGAAAGTCTCCCATTGAAGTGCCTCTATCATCTATGACATTTTCAAACAAGTTTTCTCAGAAAAAGTTGTCTGTTTCACTGATTTTCTAAACCATTTCCTGTGATAGGTACACTTTTGTACTGCGTGTTGTGAGATTTGTATACATTTTATAGGTACATCGCCGTCCAATTTTTCATAAATAGTGTATACTGTTAAGTAACCATGAATATGCCTTGAATACATTTGTTTTACTCTGCAAACTAAATGGTTTATCTCTTTTATCACATTCTTTCATCACATCACATTCTGTGATGTTACTGTAAACCGTGAAATTTTCGCGTGCGTTTTATTTTCACGATTTTTGCGCTCGAGGGTCAAAACGCGAACATAAATCGCTTGAAAATCATTGGTTCTTGAGGTTTTATGAAGCTGAACGGTTCCAATTGCGAAAAATTATTCTTCGTGAATTCGTAGACCCCAAAAATCGCAAACATTTAGCGCCGCGAAAATTTCACGGTTTACAGTATACCTGTTATTATAAAGGAATCAAACATAAAGGTTTAACCCTTTCGCTGCGGCAGCCATTATTACACAATGCCACGCAGCGCTGCACATCAGTTCGTCCGTGGAGGCACCTCCCAACAGCGCCAAAAATATTCAAAAGTGTCACCATCTATTGTATTCTGATCAAACTAAAGTTTCCCAAGTGCGTATTGAAAGACTGCTCGTTGGGGCGTGTACCAGTGTAAGGGCGTTCACCACACTTCCTGTCGGTTGGCGCTCCCGTTCTGCTTGAGAGACGTCCTGCTTGTGAGAGGTGGGAGTGGCAACTGACGAGAATCTAACCCATGGCCTCTCAGCCACAACTCTGATGCTGAATCGCTGTGCCACCACACTCCCCGCCCTCACTGACTGGCTTTACCCAGGGTTATATCTAGGCCATTTTAGAGAGGCACTGCGCCGTGCCCCTAAAAGGGGGTGCCGCTGTGCCCCTTTTTAATGCCGCCATGCCCTTAAAAAAATTTTTTAGGTCATATCACCTGCGGAACTCGCTTAAATTGGCTGCAGACTGGAGTTATAGAGACCTTTTTAACTGACAAGCTTCTCACATTCTGTTAGTAGAAATGTCGCGAATAAAAACTGCCCTTTTCAAGTTTGAAATGCCCTTTTCACAAAGTTTGCACCGTGCCCATCTGAAACCCCAGATATAACCCTTTTACCATTGATGAGGCATGAGGAGAGAGGAAGATATTTGATGAAGATCTTGTGATAGAATCCTACATGTACAAACACAGTTTATGTACAAAATTTACACAAATCCTGATGATGAAATCAAACCTGATGTTCTGAAAATGTTACAAGGATGGTCAGCTATTCTCTTAAGCCGCGTTCACATCTAGACCGATCTGAGACCGAATTCCCCAGTTTGCATTCGGGAATGCGCATTGGCTAGGCCGGTCTAAACTAAGGCGCGTTCACACTACGAGGTTTTTAATTCGATCTCAGGCCGGTCTATCGAGTCCACTTCTTGTTGCGATATCAGGCCGAAAGGTCGACCCTAAACAGACAATCCAAGTAATATAGTTCTGATTTCTTACAATTGCCGTAATTAATACAAACAATGTGAATGATAGAAATTGTTATCAACTGCAAACAACATGGACGGATATGTGACCAGGACATCATAAAATATTAAACTTACATATCACAGATACAATAATTCTTAAAAGCGCTACTCCGCTAGACAGTTTTCACTGTTAGAAATTACTGTCTGCGAGAAAATCTCCAGTGGATAACGAAACGACAGTTACTTCCAAGAGTGCAGAAAAATTTTCGGAAGTTTGTCTCAGAGGTTACTGCTGTCAAGTGAAAGGATTATTGAAAGACTATTGTCATATAGTAATAAATGACTCGCGGTAGACTTTAATTTGAAGTGGATAGACGTTTGTTATTTCTGTCGAGAGTTGGCTGACAGAAAGTGTCAACATAATCTGTCTAGTGGAGTAGCGCCTCAAGTAAAATCATTCACTACGTTCTGGTTCATGGAAGTTTCTGGTAAATGGACCTAAAATGACCTGTGCATTGAAGAGAAGAGAAAATTTCCAGGAAACGACTCAAAACAAGGACGGATTTTCAATTGAAAATGGACTTCCATCATTCAGCTTCATAAATGAGTAAATTACCTGTTTGAATTCCAGGTGACAAGTCATAGGATGAATCTCGATTATCCCTTTATTAACATATTTGAATTAGTGATTAAGTAAAAGAGAAAAAAATCCACAGCGACATCCAAAATTGAGACAGATGATGTTGAACCATCTACGGAACCTTCGTCAATTTCTTGGTCGATTTCATTTTATCTTGATGTAACTCTTGGATGATGGCTTCTTGGGTTTTCCGTGGGACTTTACTCAGCAGCTGGTCAGCGTAGAATAATGCCTGAAGATAATGATAAACTGTTGTACACAAAATCTTCTGTGACGCCAAAAAAATAAATCTTCTGTTTCTGGTTACCGCGTCCGTCAGTTCTAACCCCTGCGCGTCTCATTTTGAACGAAATTTGCGATTTCTTAGACCCCCCGCCATCTGGTGTGAACTAAATAAGTTACAACAAGCGAGTCGCTGAAAATCATCTGTAGAATTGCTTTATCATTTCTATCTACTTCCACAATGGTGACCGATAGACAATAGCATTGTCAACTTCAAACCTTCAAAGGCCACCAACAGAGAAATACAATACATTTTATGAATAAAAAACTTTTGTAAAAAAATTGAAAAAACATCACCGCATCAGTTTTCTTCTGATCATGAAACCAGAAACAGAACATTTATTTTTTTGGCCTAATGCTATGCTGGGTTGCAAAACTTGTATTGGAAGGCATGCAGTTTTTGCCGTGTGTGCCCAATATAAAGTGCCCCCCCCCCACTGTGAACCCAGACTCAAGTACCAGTATTACTATATTCGCACACCACAACTAGAGGCAAGGCTACTCTCCCATGCAGGCGTGCAGCCACTTTGCCATCTTCGACGATGTTATATCGTGTACGCTGCTCAGAAAAATGCTCGATTCCCCCTCTTTCAAAATAGGCTTGCCATGCAAAAGCGGCCAAGCCTAAAAAATCCCCCATCCTCACCTTAGGTGCACTGACTGTCTGAATCCCGACTGACTTCATGGGGACTTTCTTGAGTGCACCCATCCTCGTCGTGGACGATAATTCCCTCATCTTGTCATAACTCGTCGGGATATGTTGATCAGGTCGCGGGATAAGACCGAGATCCCCGAGCTGGTAGTGCGGGAGTGTACCACTGGATTTCCTTACAATAGGAGACAGAGGCTGTTCCCTGAAAAAAGTGACAGTTGAACAAAACTTGATCCCTTACATCAAAGAAAATACACGCCATAAATAAAGAAATAGTGCAATAAAATGGAAAGATGTCAAGTCAAGTCTAACAATGTCAAGTCTAACACAACCTTAAGGTAATCCANTATCTTTGCCCTCCCCCCCCAACCTGCAGGACGTTTCTACTGCCCTGACTTACTCAGGCGCGGATCCAGGGGTGCACCCCCCCATTTCGGCCAACAAATCTGTAAAATTGACCGTGAAATTCTGAAATCTGGAGCAAATCATTGAAATTCACCGCGGATTTCAATGTTTCTAGCACAGTTTGCCCCCTCTTTGCGAAATCGTGGATCCGCCCCTGTTACTTACCCTCTCCTGATGCCCTTCCCACTGCCCGGTATCGAGCTTCTCTTGAGTTTGACGTCATACTGCCTGCCGAGATCACCGGGGGTGGGTCCCACGCCGAGGGCAGCCGCACTGTTCATAATAACGAGGAGATTCTCCAACATGCTATCTCGTTTCTCAACTCGCTCGAAGTCAGCCTCTTCATCTGGTCCAGCCGACTAAATATAGGAAACGTGAGGTCAGGAAAATCTGAATTGTGACGAGGCTATTCATCCTAGAAAATCTGAATTGTGACGAGGCTATTCATCCTAGAAAATCTGAATTGTGCAGGGAAATCTGCTCCTGTAGTTTTTCAAATGAACAGAACATGGTTCCTGCAGCTTTTGGTGAGCAAAATTAAGGCCTTTTTAAGGCCAGTCCAGGAAAAATTTAAGGCCAAGTTGTCAGGAGTTTTCATGTAGGTTTTTTTCGTACAATGGTTTAGCACAGCCTGAAGGTTAGCGCTGTGGGCGGGATCCCGACTTTCACAACCGGGCGGTTTTCAACTGATATGAATAAAAACATCGTTAGGAAGGGGAAATGATTTAATGAAAATTCAAAACTGAAGCTACATCAAATTTAAGGCCTTTTTAAGGCCACTGAGTGAAAGAATTCTATATTTAAGGCTTTTTAAGGCCTTAATTCTGAAAAACAAAAATTCCTGACTTTTAATGCTTTTTAAGGATCTGCGGGAGCCCTGTAGAAAGGGGCCATTTAGTAAGCACCAAAACCCCGCTTTTTGGACCCCCCTCCCCCGGTACACACTTGTACACATTGGTATCAACCCCCCTTTTTATACGTACACACTGTGACTTCTCCCATTGAGGTAGTAGGACTAGAATCCTGTTATTCGGCGGGGTTTAACCCCTTAACTGTGTAATTTTTTTAGTTCTGATTTTTCTTAACTTCAAAAAAAGCATTTGACACACAAGGTTCAAGACGTGATATACCATGGTTGCCACAGCAATCACAACAACACATTTAATGACTTTTAATGCCTTTTTAATGCCACGTCTAGGCATAATTTAATGCCAATTCACAACATTTTCGGGCTTCATATTCATTCAAATTGCACATCTGAGTCAAAGATAACGAAACGTTTTTGAACATCCTTTATTGTTGACATGATTGAGTACAAGCCAAGCCTGGGAAGCCAAGTCAACCTACCGGGTACCTGCTCAGGGATGCATGATTGCCCTGCAGTGCTATCAATGCTCTGTCACCCATTTGCTGAAATCACTAATTGGCTTGGTCTTAAGTGATTAGGCCGCACGCTTGAGCAATGCTGTTTTGACACAACACCTACTATAGGCCCAATTTAAGACCTTTTTTAATGCCTCTGTTTGCTTTGCAGTAAAAATAATGCCTTTTTAATGCCTTAAAAAAGCACAGAATGGAGATAATGACTTTTAATGCTTTTTAATGCCCTGTGGCAACCATGATAACGTCCTACGCACTGTGACGCGCCATTTCCTTGCAAGGCGTACTATTACACCCTACGCAAGCTACAATCCTCAGGTGTTTTTGGGAATTCCCCAGATTTTGTAATGACCTAATATGACGTCCTACCCTGTTAAGGGGTTAACCCCCTGACGTGCCTGAGTACCGGTATTGGCCACTGCCAACTGAACTTGAAACTTATTAACGACAACATGTGACTGCTGATGTGTGTATTACATGTACTTCACAGATGGCACTCGTGCACTCAACGCGATCGTTAGTTCAGCGCTCTGGTGTCGGTGATCAGTAGAACATCTGGGTGCGTACGTACACTTCAGGTTTGACCCCCCTCCCCCTGTAGTGTACGCATTGGTATCAACCACCCTCCCCCTCGGTGCGTACGTACTAAATGGACTGCCCCAAATTTTACTCACCGACAATGCCTGCTTTAAAGCCGTGGCACAATCTGAAAGCACCCGTTCTAGTTTCAGTTTATTTTTATTCGTCTCCCCGAGTTGATTACGGAGGCCCTCAACCATGTTTTCAAAGTTCTCATTATCCTTAGCGAGCTGGTCGATCTCTTCTCTGAAAGCAATGGAGACATAATCCTAAGAATTGGTCAGTTTCTTCTATAAAAGAATATTAATTCAAGACTGCAAGTGACAATATACATGTACAGGTCTAAAAAAAATTATTAGACCAACTCTGGATGACACACTCAATTTCCATTATAATAGGTCCCACAAACTCTCCCATCATTCTGTATGTACTGATTTATTGTGTTGGTTAATTTGCTCAAACTTCACCAAGACAATATCAAACATAGAAATTGACTTCCCATAATGAAGAAACAATGGAGCTGTTAGAAGGACCTTGTCAAAAGTTCAGACTAAAAGGAAGGTCCTTTCTTCAGTAAATGTATGCACTAAGGACCTGTAGTGCATACATTTACTGTGTAGACAGCTGTCCATTTCACACCGCTTCTATTCTAATCAAACCTAAAATTCTGCGAGCAGCATTTATAGCATCTTGCATATTTTATGCTTATAATTATGACTGAAGTCATGTCTTTACATGATAATAAGTACACTAAAATACAATGTGACATAACAGGGTGAGTAAGACTTTTTGTGCGACCTATTTAAAGGGAAATGAATGGAAATAACTGACATGGTCTAATAATTTTTTCCAGAGCTGTATGGTATGGTATCACACTCAGAGCTTCTTATCAGATATCACTGGATGATACTCATGAGGTGTAGAACCAGACCCCCGGAGGAAACCTTTGGTGTTGAGGAGTGATTGCCCTTTCCAACACATGAAGCCACGTCGCAACCTTATTGGTGACAGGGGTGGATGTTACCACTCTACAACTACTCCAACTCTGACAGCTCAAGATCAAGATCACATCACATCACAATGGCTCAAGATCATGATTTTCCACGTCTTTATTTTGTAACGGCTTTATTTTTAGATGTCCCCCCCCCCCCGCCCGTAGGGCTGACTCTTACCTCGAAGATTCCACTTGCGTGCGCAGAAGTTCTGACTCCTTCTCTAACTCTTGATATTCATCTTCTCGCATCTCGTACTCGGCCAGCATCGCCTCCTGATTCTTACACTTCTCTGTCAACATTCGGATCACCTTGAAATAATAGGGGGTACAGATTTGAAGTGTAGAGTCAGGATGGTGCAAAGACATCGTCACAACTTCATCTCAAAAGTTGTAGAATCAATTCTTAAGCTTGATTCATACTTTTGCGCCGACGTCTTGCGCTGACGTCACGGCGCTACAGGGACGTTCTGGTCGCGTCATGCGTTTGCGGCATTCATACTTCTTGACTTGCAAGGCATATTGACACGACATTCAAGCGCAACGTGCAAAAAGATGAAATGGTCAAATGGAGTGAACTCAATTGGATTCTGATTGCGCACTGTCTTGCGTATTAAACGTCATCATGGTCATGACATCAGAACAGAAAGTCGACCGCAAGCAAACAACGTAATCATTTACGGTGCAAATTCACTTTTCACGCCATGGACTCGTGACGTTACGCATGACGCTTTTGTGACACGAAATCGTGCCAGCGGAAGACGCCGCCGCAAAAGTGTGAATCAAGCTTCAGCGGGACCCATTCATTCAGTCATTCCACTTGACCAAAGAGAGAAATGCTAGGCGCAAGCGGGAACACACTACAACTTGGAGGTTGGGGATTTGATTCCAGATGTGTGACGGTGTAGAAAAACCCGTCAGATGTCGCTGAATGATCAACAAGAGCTGTCAGATTGCCTGTCCATTGATCTGCTACTGTTTACCTGTTACGTAGTATCAGCTATTGAAATGTGCGGGTTTGCCAAGGCCCGGTATTAACACTTTCCTGAAACACGACATCCGATGGGTTTTCCTAGACCGCCTCACAAATAGGACCCACTTATTTTGTAAAATGTGTGGCAGTCTAGGAAAACCCGTTGGATGTCGCTGAATGATCAACAAGGGCTGTCAGATTGCCCGTGCATTGATCTGCTACTGTTTACCTGTTACGTACATGTAGTTCATTTCAGGTATTGAAACGTGCGGGTTCACCAAGGCCATTAACACTTTCCTCAAACGTGACATCCAACGCATTTTCCTAGACCACCTCACAAATAGGAACCGCTTGTTTTGTAAAATGTGTGGCGGTCTAGGAAAACCCGTCAGAAGTCACTGAATGATCAACAAGGGCTGTCAGTGTCAGATTGCCTGGGCATTGATCTGCTACTGTTTACCTGTTACGTAGTACATTTCAGCTATTGAAAAGTGCGGGTTCACCAAGGCCAATACACTTTCCTCAAACGTGACATCCGACGGGTTTTCCTGGACCGCCTCACAAATATGAACATTTGCACAGCAACCAAACCACGTTAAACCACATAAAGTGTTTTTCAGAATGTCCAGTCATTTTTGCACTCATTTGACCTTGCAATGGAACCTAACCACAAACCATAAATTGGCCAATTACGTGTGCATGCCAATAAACGGTTGACCAACTTCTAATAGGACCTTGTTCAGGTCTATACTCTGATTCAAGATAATCATGCAATCATGCACACGTAACTGGCCCATTTGTGGTTTGTGGTTGGGTTCCATTGCAAGGTAAAATGAGTGCAAAAATGACTGGACATTCTGAAAAGCACTTCACCTTTTGATTGCTATGATTCTTTTTTGCCAAATCTTTCTCGTTGACCTCCAGCATCTCAATCTGCTGCCTCTGTTTCTTCTCCTTGTCTTTAGACTCATCGCTATCTTGGATGAGTTCCATCGTCTTGTCCGACATCTTCGTCAGTTGCGCGTTGATGGAGACGTTTTCACGGATCGTACGCTTTGTTGTCTCAGCCATCTGTTTATTGGAGACCTTTCGGAATTCCGCTGCGACTTGGTTGACTCGCATCACCATTTCTTTCTTTAGTCTGGAGAAAACAAATTTCCGTAATAGTTATGAAGTGAACAGGGTTTACGGTAGAGAATTCTGGTCAATTTTAACCCAGGGTGCTTTAGATCCAAGGGTCAAACTTCAATTCGGCAGGTCACTTTGTCATATTCTGACTTTTGAGGGGTCATCACTTTCAATGATGTGACGCCGTCATAGAGGAACCAGTCTATGGTGAGTGCAGCGCCATCTTCACAACTTAGAACACTTGGACGAACTAAAAATACACGTATTTGCCTGAAGATGGCATTTCAATCGCTCAGTTTGAACCAATTAGCGATGGAGCTCATACATTAACATTCATTACCACACTCTCTCTGCTAACACAATGTGTGGGTCTGGACTTGATTTTGGTGCGTGGTGGAGAATTCTAAGCATAAAGAATGGATGCGTCCGCGATAAAACCATGGGGTCAACGGGTAAAATATATAAAGGATGAGTTGTATATACATGTATGTCGTCATCAGGAAATCTTGGCCTTTGAGCTGAACTTGTGGAAATATAATCCCCAGCGATCCACTACTCAAACAAAGATCACTCAAGCATGAGCCTAATTCCAAGAAGTTAGTACTGTTCTATTCCTGAGCACCCTCTCTCATGCTGGTCAAAACAGTACCAGTCTTTATACATGTTATAGCAATAAATACAAGAAACAAGGAACAAGTCAGGACTATGTAAACAAACTAATGGCTGAGTAAACATACTGCGTTGATAATCCTTACCCCGATTTGCCGAGCATATCGGGGTGAGAACTGGAATTCAGACAGAGGCAAAGAAAACGTAATGTGTTGTATTTGGTTGACAACTAATAAAATTCAGCTGCGTCAGTTTGACTTAGGGGGCTTCTTGGTTGTGCCGGAAGCTCGGGTTGCTGAAAACCCTGAGTGAAGACTTATGACACTTTCTACTGAATACAGTCACAACTCACAAGACACTTCACTTGATTACCCCACCTGTCCACAAGCCTTTCTGGGGAACCCCCTTACCTATCCTTATCAACGACAGCCTTCCTCTCCAAGTTGTATATCACCTCCTTGTGTTCTTCTTCTTGTTTCTGAAGCTGTTCTTCCATCTGAGCAAACTTGGCCATCAAATCTTCCTTCTGCACCTTAAACTCTTCAAGAGATGCAAGCTTTCCACCTGAAAAGGGATCACAAATGTAAGGTTTATGGGCTCTATGATAAAGTATTCTAAACCACCTTGGTCACACTGAGCTTTGTTTTCAATGGAGGAATGCATTAGCCTCGTTTTAACCACACCGAGCTTTGGTGTCACAACCAAACCCGCCCACCATTGCTGTTTCTCGCTTCGAGCATTCAGAGAGGCAGTGCAAAGAATATGAGCGAGATGGATACTCAGTGACCTATCCCAAGAATGTTTTGTACATGTATCATTAGCTAAATATCCTGTGGAAAGTCCGTTGAAGAAAGCAAACTGCTATCTCATTTCGACTCCTGCACTGCAGTATTAGTGCTGTCAGTATTAGCGCTGCACACGGATGTATATGATGTAGGCACGGTGTACAGTACATGTTTGTTACACAGTGCGTGATTCACTGACGTCGCGTCATCGGTATCAATTCCTTAAACAGAATCGAACTCGTGACGTCTTGGTCGGATATCTGACACTCTTACAACTGTGCCACCATGCTCCCCAAGTACTGGTGACAGACCCAGTATCTGGGAGAAGCCAGCAGTGCTTCGGGCTTCCTGACGCAATGTTCCCGGAATGCAGCTATCCGGCCACCTTGTGGAGCATTTAAGAACCTTGACCGGAATGCCACGTCATTGCTTTTTTCTGTATACATGTATAGGTAATTCGAATGTAACCTTATTCCTCTCACACCTGTTTTACGTTTTATGCACATGCGTATCTTCCCCATGTGCGGGCCTGGGTAGGCTCGAACGTATTAACCGCGAGTTGGAGCGTGTCTCACACACACCCAAACCATCTCTCCATGGTTCGGGTGTGTGTGCATTCGAGAACTTGAGCAGAACGTACCTCATTCTATGCCAACCCACTGTTATCGACGCCACAATTAAATCACACACAGGCCTAGGCCTACTCATATCTCTAAGCTGCCCTAAACCTAAACCAACACTGACTGGTTCCGATTCCTNGGTGCTTCTAAATTGAATAACATGGTTGACCCCCCCCCCCCCAATACTTACCAAGAATCATGTTTTCAGATGTCAACTGGTCCTTGGTCTCTTGGAACTCCGTCCTGAGCTGCTGCAGCTGAGACTCGTACATTTCTTTCTCTGCATCTTTGGCCTGTTGGAGTCCAATGAGACGGTCGTTAAGGTCAGCGATTTCATCACCTGTACACAAAGAAAAGATTCCATAACAAGTTAGACACGGTCTACAGTGGAACCTCGGTTAGAGGACCGTTCACCGGACTGGTCCACTGGAGCAAGTGGTCCACACAGGTGAGGTGGTCCCATCACCGAGGTGGTCCCCAACTAAGGTTACACTGTTCTATGGTCAACTTTGCCAGCTCTTTTCACTGTAACACTCAGTTCCACCAAATCAGTTACGTTGTGCAAGGAATACCAGTCATTACCCGGCTCGGGAGTTCGGCCAAGAGCTGGGTTCTACAGTGGCCCATAGAGCTCATTGATAAAAAATATTTGCCTCTTCATTTTTTCCCGAGGTTTGATTTTTTTCTTGGGGGGTTTGTAAAATTTTTCGAAATTTCCACCACGGTGAAAACCTTTCCACCGCAGTGGAAACGTTCTCACTGCGGTGGAAACGTTTTCACCGCGGTGGAATTTTCTAAAAATTTTACAAACCCCTCAAGAAAAAAATCAAGCCTCGGGGACAATGCAAAGGCAAATATTTTTTATAAATGAGCTCTCTATGGGCCACCGTAGGGTTCAATTTTTCTGCATCCAAAGATGCATTGTGCCGTTACCTCGTTGTTCCAAGGACTTCTTCAAGAAGGAGACAATCTCCTTCTTGTCGCTGCCCATCTGCTCATACTGATCACGAAATTTGCCGTTGGCGAGTTCAAGCTCGTCACATTTTCGCTGATATCTGAAGAAAGGAACAAAAAGGTTAGACGAATTTACCATGATACGCAAAAATATCAAACTAATCCACGACGGAAATCGCAAGAAATAGACTGCAGAGGTTTAATTTAACTATAGGCAAGAATATATAAGAATATATTCTTGCTATAGGCAATACCAAGAATATATTACCCATATATCGGGTGTCCCAAAAAAAGTGAACCGCTTTTTGACAAGTATTTTCTCAGCATTAGATAAACCGAATTCATTGGAATTTTTCACAGAGTAACCTCAGGATATCATCAACAAGTCTGCAAAATATCTAAGAGATCGGTCACACATTGTGCGAGTGTTGTCAAATTCAAAACAGCATGTCAAAAAATCCAATATCAGAGCTAATGCAATGTGACCTTCATCATGTTCACGCAGGTGTTGACATGCTTTTTTGAATTTGACAATGCTCGCATAATTTGCGACCGATCTCCTAGATATTTCGCAGACTTGTTGATGATACCCTAAGGTTACTCTGCAAAAAATTCCAATGAATTCGGTTCATCTGTCGCTGAGAAAATACTTGCCAAAAGAAGCGGTTCACTTTTTTTGGGACACCCGATATATAGGTAATATATTCTTGGCAATACCCGTTCAGTGGGGGAACTGCTAAATTCATGTGAGCGCTTAGGGACGTAATGACGTCATATCTGTTCGAGTGGCGTAATGATGTCATTTCGTCACATGGCATTGCCGACGTCACGGATGACGTGACGGAAATCTCAATGACATCGTGATGTCAAAAGGCATAAACAGCATTGTTGTTTTCGTTAATATCTTGATATTTCGAAAACTGTAAGTCAAATCAAAATTCGGGCTTCATAAGGACACTTCCCAGGTCTGTCTGCATGTGCATACCAAGTTTGGGGGCGATCCGTTTGTCACTCTTGGAGAAAATCGCGTACGTATGAACAAACACACAAACAAACTCTTCTCAAATAGTATTAGTATGATTAATATTGGGTCCTATGAATAAAGACAAGCAAATGCTTTTACTTCAGGTTTGTACAGCATTGCCCAGTGCATTTGTATTGCAAAATTCTAGAAAAAGCATTCATTAGACTTTATTCATATGACCAAACAACTCACCTCACTAATCTGTTCTCTAGATCCCTGATTTGTATTAAGTAAAATTCTTTGCTCAATTCATTCAGGTTTTCACTCGCTGGTTGCTGTTTATCAGATTTTGCCGACTTCTTTCCACTTTTCTTCTTCTTCTTCCCACTCTTCTTCTTTTTGGGCGGCATGTTGGTGGTGGAGAAATGAAAGGCCTAGGGTAACCGTATCAAGACTGAAAGTGAAAAAAGTCATGAACAAGAGACACCTCTCAAGTTGACGCATCAGATAGATGTTGGATCCCTTATGAAAATCTTCATCTCATCATATGGTAATTTTGCATGGTAAAGGACAGCTTACCATTGTATAGGCCTAGGGCCTCTATTATAGCACGTGACACAAAATTATCGCCAAAGTTTACATGTTTGGCCGATCTTTTACACGACCTTGTCATAAAGTGAGTACATGTAGATTTTTTCTTCACTTGTCCCATCACTGACGGAATTGCACACGTGTTAATGATCCTGAATAAACATACCATCTAAATAGCATGGTATTCATATCAGCGGACTCTACTGCTGTTCACGAATGCAGCCACCGCAGGGCTGTCAACATTTTTCTGAGTAGCAGGCTGCACAGGTAATAGTAGGAGGGTGCACATCAGAGCGCGATTTTTCTCCAAGGCATTTTTGTAATGTATTGTTGCAGTAAGCATGGTAAGGCTGGAAATAAATTTGGGGGCCTTCTTGTGTATTTTTAAATTTTGTGTGGCAACTTTTGTGCACTCTTTGAAAATGAAAAATAAAATAGCCTAAATATCAAATGCCTGTCAGGTCACTGACCGTGAAGTTTGTAGTCCAAGTGAATGTGTTAGCATAAGCTTCTGCCATCTTCAACCATGAAGGGTTAATTCGTCCTACGTGTAGCCTACACAAGGTGAAGTGACTCTAGGCCTAGGCCTTTGATAATATTCAAACATCTAACTCTACTTATTATACACAGGCCTATTTCATCCAGCTCCCCACAAGTCAGAGCAGTTGTAGCAGACGACATTCTGAATCAAAACTCTGTCAGACATCAAAAGCATGCCGTGTGTCACTTGTGTTTATGACCCGTCAATCATTCAATTCCAAGAACTGCTGCGTTGGCCGTTGGCACTGACGACCGTCTGACTCATGGAACTTGCTGAATGTTTGATAAGACACCTGTAGGTCAACATACAATGAATCACTACCAACTTGAGGTGAGATGGAGTTCTCACTGCTGAATGAGAGATTGTCATCCAGCGAAAAGTAGGCGGCGGCAAATGTTGCTTCAGACGGCGTTTTGCCGCCGTTGACCGGCTACTGTTGACAGCCCTGCCACCGAAAAACAGGAAAGTTTCTGCAAAGTTTACACAACTGACCGAGATGGCCACGTTCCGACGCTGTCATTGATATTGGGTATGACGTCAATGACGTAAATGACGCCGAGTCTTGCCAGCGAACGAGCTGAAACTCCTGTGGAAATTTACCGTTTCAAACTGCAATTTCCACCAAGCACTGAGATCCCGAACCACTCCGATTCTTTTCTCACATGTTTGCTTTGATATCCAACTTTGTGAATTAGGGCTTTAGGCCTACAGATCTATGATTTTAGTTGGGGACCATGTTTACAAATTGGGAAAAATGTGTGCCCAGTTTGAAGGCCGACTGCTTCGCACATCCGTTTGAAACATTTCAACTACCATTGAGAAGTCAAGAATCTCTAGTTTTTAAATGTCTACTCTAGTCTAAGCAGTTTGAAAATAGACTTAGGCCTAGGGACCTGGCCGCAATCACCGTGGAATTCAATCATTTGAGCCTCAAAAGTTCGCAATTTCACGCTAACGGGGTTTTGTTGTGGGCGCCACCGACGTCACATGACATCGTCCTTCACGCAGCAGTGGTCCCCAACCACCGTCATGGATCTGTAGCACAGCAGCGTTCTGGGCTAGCCTTCGGGCTTCGGCAACAAGAATGACCCCATCATGTGTATGTAGGCCTAGGCCTAATTTACGCGTACGGTATGAATATGATGTCTATTTTGGACATGTCTCTTCCAGCAAGCGATAATTTATGGTAACGCACTAGGCCTATAGGCCTAGCTAACACAGGCCCCTATGCTTTTTCCACATGTTCCAGTATGCCTAAGCCATTCAGCAGTGCACAGCACAAGCAAGCACTGCACATGCATGCACATGTCATTGACGATTGTCATCACACATGCACAAAAAAAGTGACAGAACACCAAAAAACATGAGATTGAAGGAATGAATGCTTGATTTTAACCACCTTTTGATGCTCTTTAGCCTAAAACAGTTGTATTATCATTTTTTACACTATATACACTCATCGACACTCCTTTATTGCTGATATGACGGTGCTTTTCTTCTCACGTCCTCTGAACACAGAGCCTTATGTACATCATGTACAGAGAATGTACACAGTGTATACGCAGTTGTTGTTGTTAGTTACCAAAATGGCGACAGCCTTCGGCTAAACTCGGCTTATTCCGTAGACTGATCCTGGTCATGTGATCCCTCACTGTTCAAAATGGCAGACGCCACTGAAATGACTCAAACTCGGGGAAAAACGTCGAAATCGTCAAATATTCGGTGGCGTAAGGTCTTGTATGAAGACCAAAATGTACCAGATAATTTTGTCAGCGATTCTTTTCTTGATGAGATGCGGAAAAATTGTAAGAACCTGTGAAATTTGCCCAAAAATGCTTGATCAGTTGATTGAACTTGGTGGATTGGATTGGAAGACAGTCCTCTCTATATGGGCAGTCATAACCGCAAATAAAGACGTTACAAAATAAAGACGTTGTTGTAGTCATATTTTCTAGTCGTTGTGGTGATGTAGTCGTAGCTAAGAAAGACGACAGATGGCGCTGCAAAAGAAAGACATCGTTAGTCATAGGCCTACTTTCTCGAGACGTTGTTGTGATGATCTCTAGTCGTAACTAAGAAAGACGACAGATGGCGCTGCAGTCGTTCACATGATCTTGAGTTTTAGCTAAGAAAGACGTAAGGTGGCGCTGTATCATTCGTAACACTTCGGGTGTTTTCGTCTAGAGAAAGTGCAGCGCCATCTGTCGTCTTTCTCAGCTACGACTCGAGATCACCACAACGTCTACATGGTCTAGAGAAAATGACAACAACAACGTCTTTATTTTGTAACGTCTTTATTTTGTAACATCTTTATTTGCGGTTATAACCTCCCATACCTCTCCCCTATCGCCACTCCTCTCTCTTCATTCAGCGACACTTGACACACTTTACTAGTGGCTCGATTGGCTGGGATGGTTTATTTTTCAAATCGTTCTTCCTGTGCTGTTGCGTTGCACTTCACTTGCACTGCTGTTCGGCAAAACCCAGGATTGCTACATTTCTCTAACAATGGCAACGTTCTCCTCTGCTCTTGTCGTCAGAATGAATGAAGAGAAGACATGCCTAGGCTAGTGAGGTAGCCATTCATCATTCCATTACTGTTCACCAGCTTAAACATGTTAACCCAATAGAGCCACCTATTTCACACTTTCCATCTGTACCTTTCACAGGGCCGGCGCGGCCGGGGGGGTAGGGGGGGTATTTACCCCCTCAATAATTGTGGGTGATGTGCCCTTTTTGGTTGGGGTGCCCTTTTGAAAAGGGCACGCAAATCCCAAAAGGGCACTTTGCACGCCCCTCCAAGTGTTATGTCCATCGCCCCCGCCCAGATGCCAGGAAATCGCGTTTCCGGTACTTCAGAATCAAAATTTTCTCGGGGAGCAGGGCATTTTGGTTCGTTGTGCTTTGAAATTATACTTAACTTAATCTCTCCAGACCCGTACCTAGCATAGGGAGTGGGGGGCACACACCCCCCGCCCAGGCCAATCGTTCAAAAACATTTTTTCAGCAAAATCAAATGGGAAAAAAGATCATTATTGTTCGTGTCTCAGGGTGCAGGAAATTGACCTAAAATCACATCTCAGAGCTTCTAATTTTCAAAATTTTCCTGGGGGAGGCCCCCCAGACCCCCCCCCACAAAACCAGCCTCTTCGGCGCCATGCTGGAAGGCGAAGCCCACGTCCGTTGAGCTTATCTGCTTAAAATGCCTCCGTAGCGAAAAAAAGCTGGCTACGGCCCTGCTCTCGCTCTGTATGTAGGTGCCCCTATTGATGGTGTACCCCCTCAATGGAAAAGTGGCCGTGCCGGCCCTGTTTCACCGCCCTGAACCGCCATGAAATGCCACTGCATTAAGCTGAATAGAGAACAGTGTAATGAGTCAAGGCAGTTTATGGTGGTATCGGCGTCTGCAGACATGGCGGATTGTAGTGGTGCCGGCAGTAATTGGTTGGTGATTTTGATTTCTACATTAGAGGTGATGGGGATTTTTGTCAAAAA
Source organism: Notospermus geniculatus (assembly GCA_002633025.1). Taxonomy (NCBI): domain Eukaryota; kingdom Metazoa; phylum Nemertea; class Pilidiophora; order Heteronemertea; family Lineidae; genus Notospermus; species Notospermus geniculatus. Next base: position 20,930 of record NMRB01003585.1, on the reverse strand, counting down.
GTGGGCATGGTCTTCTAAGCATCTCACAGCAGGGTGGTTTAGGGTGGCATGGGCTCTATTGGGTTAAAGTTCATAATTTTAACTAAAAGACTGTGTTTCTTTTTTCAGTGTACACTAGAAATTATCAATACTGGCCTGTGGTGAAGGAATCAGGAGTCGTCACACAACAGATAAGCAGGTTTGTAGGAGAAATTATTTCCTTAATTTAAGGCACATAGAAAGTACGGTATAGCACATCATCCATTCAGGTGACAACAATCTCCATTCAGATGATTGTTCCCATACCATACAGGGTTTCCGCCAGGATTTTCAAGGTGGGGAGGAGAAAAAATATTTGAAAAAAAAAAAAAAAATTCCCAAAATATTTTTTTTGTTTTTTTTGTTAAAAATGGCCTCCATAGTCATTTTTACACTTCAAAATGCAAAATTAGTCTTCCTTCTGCAGGAAAATTGCATTTGAAATGTAAGAAATTAAAGAAAAACACTACTGAAGTGAAAACAGTGATACATGTATTTGAAAAAGGTTAGTCTGCAAACTTGAGGGGGGATATCCCCCTTGCCTCAATCATGGGGGGGGATAAATCCCCCGTNCCCCGTCCCCCCCCCCCCCGTATGAAACACTGCCATAGGCTCCCTATCTCCCTGTGGCTTTTAAATCGGGACATAAAATTGCTTTTCTTTTTCAGTGTGTGCATTTTTGCTGTTGTTTTTGTCTACATGACCAAAGGTTGGCTGCTGCCCCACGTACTATTCTTGATCTCAACCGTCCTAACAGCAGTGGGCTATTTCTTAAATGATCTCATTGATGGGGGAGAGGCTAGGAAACAAAGTGAAAGAAGGCGTAAGTATCGATCAGATATATTTTAGATGCCTTGAGCTCAAACTTCGCTCATTACTTGCTCTTTAGGAAATCCTGGTATTGGTGGATTTGCATGAAAAGTACACTAAAAAACGCATAAGTCGGATTCAAGTGAACCAGAGAATTTCATCCGACTTAGAAGAAATCCATCTTGTGTAAGTCGGATATAATCTGATTTGTGTGAAAGTTGGACAAAAATCCGACTTCTGGCTTGAGGAAGGGCAAAACGGCCGAGATGGAAATGGATCCGAAGCTCCAGCGTGAATAAAAACACATGAACTGAAGAGGAGTGAGGCGCGATCCAACTTGCATGATAGACTTTTATTGGAAATGTCTTAGAACTGGTCATTTCATCCAAGATAGCCGAAAATCCAACTTATGCGATTATTTTTTGTTGAAATTCCTACATTACAAAAAATCGGGACTTCCAAATCATCCGAGGTTGGCAATTTTCCGACTTGTGCGTCTCCGACTTGAGCGTTTTCTACTGTAGGAGATATGTTTGGCATGGAGGTAGGGTGTATTGTTCAGAATCAGTTGGAAAGTAACGATGGCCTCACTTTCATCATCGCAGTTAAAACCTGGTTGGTCGCCAAGCTACGTCATGGATTCGTCATGTCTCACCTCATTACTTCTAGTGATAGCTACCGTAAGGGCAAGCAAAAAAAAAATTTAGTTTATCGTCCGAGTGGTTCTTGAAAATAGGCAAGGGGCACTTTTTATTTTTATTTTTTATTTTACTTTGGTACGAAGAAATTACAAAATCAACTCCTTCTGAGCATGTTATGTCACCACCCCGACCCCCTAAGACTAGATTTTGTCACAAAAGCACTGAAAATGCATGAAGAGAACGCTTTGGAAACTGTCGTTTACAGATCTACCACTTGGCGGTGCTGTGATACGCGGCGCGGCGTGAAATTCAAACTGATAAAAAATAAAAATTATTTGGCACGGCGCCGAAAATTGGCGCCGGAGGAGGACGATAAACTAAAGGTTTTTTTGCTTGCCCTAATACATCTCTTGTGGTCTTTATTTCAGGCTGGGACGATCTCTCCACTGTCGTGATGTTCATATCCTTTGGTTTCGGTTTATCTCCGATACTGATGACCCTGACGGAGACGATCAGTACTGATACAATCTATGCCTGTACGACATTCATGCTGTTAGCCAACGTCCTCTTCCATGATTATGGGGCTAATGCTGCTGTGTAAGTATCTAGTGAATTTTAAGAAAGGTGTTCATTTTTTCTCCACTTCTTTAGAAAATAGCAGGTCACCCTAAATCATTAGCCGCGTTTACGCTGCCGTACATTTTGGTCCAATTGAAGAGAACCGTACTCAGACCGGACCAGGTCCACTTAACTTGTACCATTTAGACTGCAGCGATGAGTCTCTGTGCAATCTATCTGAAGTGTCGCTTGCCATTGAGTGGAGGTGAGAATCTTGTGGGGAATGCACGCCAAGTTTCATGCGAGTGAATGCAAGTGACGAAAGGACGAACTGTGCGCTTGCACAATACCGTCCCAGGTACATGTACATGTACACTTACAGTACATGTACTTGGTTCAGTTCACCATGCGTCAGGTTTACACGCATATTTGGTTGGGGTATCATACTCTGTCCGGACCGAGGCCACCTCCTCCTGCGGGTCTCAGTACGGTTCACTTGTGGTCCGGACCGGGTACACTTGGCAGGTTTACACTGCCACTTTTTTTGCCGTACTGTACTCAGTCCGTTCTGAGTTCACTTGATTATTGGCAGTTTAAATGCGGCTAATGAAACAAACAAAATGTGCCCGTGGTTCCAGCCAATTCATCAACATGTACACGTTTTTTTCAGAGTATCGGGTGCTCTTTCATTCAACGCTGCCATATTTGCCTCCGTCTGCCTCGCCTCAAGATTACCGAGCACATGGCACGGTTTCGCCTCTGTCACTTTTGCCGTGGAGGTGTTTGCACTCTGGCCACAGTTCAGGAGAAAAGTCAAGGTAAGATTGAGGTCATTTTGAAGTTTGGTGTCTTCTGCTTCCAGGGTTCTGCCCAGGACTGAACAAGTGCCGGTCGGAACAGGGGTCTGGGGGCCCTCCAAATTTGAAATCTAGACTTGCTGAAATGCAACTTCCTGGCACCTGAGAGTCAAAATAATGAGTTCATTTGTCGTCAAAATGACCCCGATTCACTCTATTGCAACTTAGGCAGCCCGCCATTGTCGTCGTTGTTGGTCAGAACTGTGTCAGGAAGCCCCACCGGGAAGCACATTTGGTGAATGGGAACAGAAAGGAAATTCGGAAGTGTGCGTGGTGGGCATCTCTCGTGGACTTCGTTAGCTCTGATGGTCGGAGAATAATCTTTTTAGGCTGAGTGCTGGTCAGCATTTCTGCGTCCTGGACGGGGCCGTCTGGCGCCGACCAGCAGCGGCAAAACCCTGTTCTTCGTGTGATAGAAGGGTGATGACTTGGAATAGTATTTCTTCTGTCCGTCTGTAGGAAGTGTCCCTATGTATTGTCCTTGGTGCATTATTGAACTTTTCACTTTTCACCAAAGAAAAAATTAGGTTGATAAAAAACCTCTCTTTCTTCAGTTACATCTGCCCAGCTGTCATGTGCCAATGACAGTCACCACAGGGATACTGGCTGCCGGCTGTATCTTCTCTGTCTCCACAGTCATGGCGGTCATCTTCGTTATCATCCACATCTTCATCACGTTCATCTGTCCTATGTTACTGATTCATCTCCAGCCGTATAAAAAGTAAGTAGACGACATGCTTGTATTCATCGTAATCATGCTGGCTGAGGCCTGTGTTGTTGGCATCATTCACTTCTGTACCAAAGCCCGGTATACCGGGAAAAGCACTTGGTGAAGCAGAATACTAGTTACTGGATTTCTGTTGTCTGCTGCCGCCACACTACCGTATACGCAAATATTTTCACGGCTAAAATATTTAGCGGTTGGGGTCCGAAAGTACCTTTTCGTGTGGATAAATATTCGCGGTTGGGGTCCCGATGAAAGATTTCAAAAACACTGCATTTTCAATGGCGAGTGTCAAAGTTATGGTACAAATCCACCGAAAAGAAAGAAATCCGCGCCGTCATAATCAACCTCACTGCTGGCGGGGTGTCATGATAGCTGAGTGATTGACAGATCAGTGTCACGTGCAAACCACGATGTTAGACTGGTTTCCGTCGTTGCCGCTCCACACTGCTGGAGTGCCAGAGGAAGTGCAGCGGCAAAGACGGGAACCAGTCTACCACGATGTATTATGCATGTATGGGATCGTCAGGTGATTGGAAAATGGTTCGCGTGTAATAGAATTCGCGGTGGTATTGACCAATTTGCGATTTTCACGGTAATTTTTATTCGCGAAAATATTTGCGTATACGGTATATTCCAAACGATAACTCAAGAATGGGTTGTCCAATTGGTGTCATATTTCAATGGTGTAATGGGTGGAACAGCGTCGGATCAGAGGAGGTGTCCTATCAATTTTGATTTGCGATCTGATATTCAATATGGCCACCAGGAAGACATCTTGGATTTTGCATTCCAGCATGAATTGCCCATAAGTCATGAAGAGTATGTTACCCTTTGACCTGAGAAGACTGATTTCAAGACTTTTGCATTTTTGTGTCACAAGATCTTTTAAATAGGATTTTGTTTTTGGTTCATGCATCTGGATTGATATTATTTCTTGTTTCCTTCATCTAGCACCATCCATGGTCCGTGGGATGAAGCCATGATAAAAGAATGAAACGAGAGATGGAAAGCATCTTCAACTTGGAAGAGATTTAGATCTGAGACAAGAATACCGGACGACTCCCCCTGGCTGTTTCGCTCCATCCACCATCCATGTTCATCATTTGACAGTCCTTGCCTGGCCCTGACCAGATGGCAATCTTGACGTGGAATCTCTCACTGTGGACTGGAGGAGGCCTCGCCTCGTCCTGGTGTTAAATCTTTCACTGCCCAATCCTAAAACGACTGCAGCCATCCCAAGGCCCGGACCTGGACCTTTCCAGTTTCCAGCGTGAAAAATAAAGTTATTTTCACTAAACTGGTTTTATTTGGTTCCTTTGATTGTCCTCTTTACATACACCTCAATAGTTATTCTTTACTGTGTGGTATTTCTCAATCATCCCACTCCGTATATGGCGTCCAAATCTCCATTGAGATTGCCATTCTTATTGATGATGCCACGCCTACACACATTTGCCCACCAGAATGATCGGCGAGACCCAAGGCTAACTTGTGTCAGCGTATTGCAATGACATCTGGAGGAGTTTTGATGAACTGAACCAAAAGTATATCGTATGCATAAATATATTCGCGTATAAAAATTGCCGCAAAAATCACGAAACCACCACTCATACCGCGAAGTTAATTATACGCTAATATTATATTATTATTAATATTATGTTATTACGCGAACATTATTATACGCGAAATGGTACATCGACACGCCAATCGCAAAATATTTTGGCTGCGAATATTTATATGCATACGGTACATACGTGTTTGGCAATCAAGTGATAGGAATTTTAACATACAGTAAACTCGAGTTTAAACCACCGGTTCATTATGTCAATAAGCACACCCACAATCCGAAATGGGTGTGAATAAAACATAACAAGTATTACGCTGAATGGCTGGAATTGCCTGTCCAATCACAAACTCGTGACGGAATGAATAGCTGGTTAAGGCCTACGGTGAAACTGCCCCTACTATGGGTGTGCTTATGGACATAATGAACCGGTGGTTTAAACTCGAGCTTACTGTATATGCATATGCGTATGCATCAAGCTGGCACTGAAGGCCTTCATGTTTGTAGCCCTGACCTTGACCCCTGAGACCTCTGACCTTGACCCCTGTTCTCTTGGATATTGATGATCTATTTGAAGAACTGGCAACAGGAACAAAATGCATGAAATTTTTGATTTATTTCACTCTAGTATTGTATACATCGTAAAAAACTTTGTACGAACCACTCCAAAAAATAAGATCTGGATATTCATCAAAAGCAACAAAAATGAAGATTTTTACAAAAACACTGGTGTATTTTGTGAATGTTTGTGGAGACTGTAATAGCGACCATCTTTGATTGTGAGTTCGCAAATTCCAGGAATTCCATTACAGATGATATTCAGGTGAAAAATAGTGCCAATGGCACTGTGCCCGCTTGGCTTGACGCAGTATTATGTTATGTATCCTATTTACCCTTGATAGAAATTTGACGAAGATC
>NMRB01003584.1:40751-50855 GCA_002633025.1 Notospermus geniculatus | reverse complement strand
CACACCCCCCGTCAGAGCTACACCTTCGGAACTCGCATTGGTCTGCCACCTTTCCACAATTCCTGGATCCGCGCCTGGCTTGGATTCACCTACGCACTGGCTATTCGTACCGTCACGGTGCAAATAACGCCAAACTAGATCTTATTCACACCGTCGTAAACAGCCAATCAGAGAGCTTCATTCAAGGGATGCCAGATGAAGTTACCGGTATCATCTTGCACAATGCCGGATTTTTTTCAATATTCTTGGTGAAAACGTAATTAATAACCACTACCAGGAAAAAAAGTTTTATAATCAATGCTTTTGGGCAAGGTAGGCCTACAAAGTATCTAATGATTCCCCACCGGTCGTAGGATGAGCCTCTGTGGCCGAGTGGTTGGCGTGGGTGGTTATCAAACGGAAGGCCGCGGGTTCGAGCCCCGTCATGACAGTGTTCTTCTTTTATTTTCTTTTAGTTCTTTTCTTTTAGGTCTTCTTTCACCTCCTTTTATTCTTCTTTTCGTCTTTTTATCGATATCGTGATATCGATTCGTGTGACTGCCGGAAAACGGGGAACTGCGTAATTCTTGAGCCAATTTTTTTTAAAAATTAGGGCCTAGCCCTATGAAAAAATTTTATCATCAGACAGCAGAGGCCAACATTTCATCATTAACTGTGAAAGATGGGGTCACTGGACCCGTCAAAGGAAAAAAAATTGCTCAGGCTAAAATATCATTTTAGATCTGCTGCCACAGTCGCACTGTCCGAGTTACGGTGCAGAAATTATGCATCACCGTCACGGTACGAATAATCATTCTCCACGCACTATTCCCACCTTGACGGTGTAAATAAGAGCTATTCCCGCACAATTCACACCGTCACGGTACGAATAAGAACCCGCGGCGCACTATTCACACCGTCACGGTACAAATAAGAACCGACGGCGCACTATTCACACCGTCACGGTACGAATAAGATCTGGTATGGTGTTATTTGCACCGTCACGGTACGAATAGCCCCGGCCACTCACCTATTGCTGCATATCAGAATGAGAAATCATGAAAATAGATAATATTCCAGAATTCATGACGTAGGCCTAATATGCGTAATTTGCATAGTGATATTTATGTTTTGTAGAAGTGATGAAATACTCTCTAACATCTGTAATCCTTCATTCAAGCATTCGCTTCTTTTTTCTACGCTGATTAAACCTTCCTCAATTGTTCTTCTGAATGACACGCCTAATCTTTTTTGTGAACAATTTATGAAGTTGAATAAGTTTGAGCCGAAATTAACAGTTTTGCCCGGTGATTTAAATTAACAAGCAGTTTTGTTGTAAACTTTTATTCTACAATCTTCATGAATACAGGAAACGCATGTGTTTGAAAAAGACTGTAACATTGTAAAACCGTGACTTCCAAAAAGATTAGACACATCATTTTCATTAAAAGAACCTTTGAAATCTTTTGTCACATCGACATCTAAAATAAAGAAACCTTTTTCGTTTAGCATAACCTCAATTGCAGGAAGTTTTCTATTAACTTACATGTATTTATTGTGAAATCTGACAGCGAAACTTCAAATGTTGCAACAAAATTGTGTATATGTAACTTTAATTCGCTGTTGATCCTTTGTAGAATGTGAGAAGTTGTGTTTTCAGAATTCCCATTTATTACGCGTTTTATTTTCACAGATAAAACATCTAAAATTATATCACCTCGATAGAAACATTCCTTAATAATTTCAAGATTTGTTATTTTTCTATTAGGCTATTTGTGTTCAATAGGAAGTGTTTATTTTTGTTTATCACTTCTTCTTTTTTCATAACTTTGTACAGCACAATATTATTATGGTTTCCGATCTCAAGATCGGAAACCATATTGTGTTTGGTCATGGTGTGTTTGCGTGCGTGCGTGCGTGCGTGCGTGCGTGTGTATATCTGTCTGTCTGTCTGTCTGTCTGTTCAGTCTGTCACGCCTGTAACTTTGTTCCTGCAAGAGCTACAGACCTAATGTGACCTATCCCCAGGTATCATGACCTGAGCTACAAGGTGGAATGAAAATTTCAGGTCTCCGATACCTGGTTAATGGTGAAATTGATATATCAAAAGTTGAGATTTTGTCTGTCACACTTTTGTTTCTTGAATATCAAATTTGATATTTTGACATATCAGGAAATCTGCCACATTAAGCAAGTTGAAACTGGTATCACAACATCATAGCTCAGCCACGGATGTTATTGCAACTGAAATTTTCAGTATGCACCTGCTCGGTCGCATGATATTTGCTGATATCATGTTGAGATTTGATATTCAAATTTGATAACATGACTTAAGTCAGAATCTCGTGATGGTAGAAGCCTAAACCCTTCACCTATACCTAGGTTATCAAGGATGAGCTTTCAGATTACGCAATGACCTTGAAGGTCAGAGGTCAAGGTCAAGGTCAAACAGTTCCAAAGCGCAAATCTACTCAGAATTTCAGGAGAAAACGAATTAGAAGCCTGAATTAACCATCCCGATAGGCTTATATCAGGGATCCTGTTCCAGTTACGCAATACTTCTCAAGATCAGAGGTCAAGGTCACAGTCAACCATCACAAATAACATGAGACAGAACCTGGTGATGGTGGAAGCCTAAAAACTTCATCTACACATAGGTTATCAAGGATGAGCTTTCAGATTACGCAATGACCATGAAGGTTAGAGGTCAAGGTCAAACAGTTCTACAGCGCAAATCTCTTTGGAATTTCAGGAGAAAACGAATTAGAAGCCTGAATTAACCATCCCCGATAGGCTTATATCAGGGATCCTGTTCCAGTTACGCAATACTTCTCAATGTCAGAGGTCAAGGTCACAGGTCATTAGCTCTAGAGTAGTAAACGCATCGGAAACCATTGACATCGTTCCGATGTCCTTTTCTTGTCTACAAAAGTCTCTGTTACCAGACTGGGCCGTCACGCGGTACCGTGATTCGCGCTTTACCGTGATTTCCGTGGTGAAAAGAGGAAGTGGATCGAATGTGGCGCAACCGCACAACTGCTCGCCGAGCATGGTGGGAATGGTGGTCGCGCTGCAGCGTGATATCACGGGGCAGTTGAAGTCAGCATTTTACAATGGTTTACTTGCGAAGATTACAACAACAATCGCGGCTAACCGAGGCCACCCGAAGATAAGAGACTTTAGCACGTCTAATTTCAAAAAAGCGTCAATCGTTTAAAAAAAGCGTCATTTTGAAATGACCTGTCCAAATGCATTCTCTATCATCTTACCTACATACCTGAACTGAATTTCAGGCTTTGTAGGCGTTTATGGCGCCGAAAATGGCATATAATGCAGGTAGGCATGGCAGGCCTGCCATTACGGCTGTCGAGGTAAATTTCGGTCGAAAATTGCCTGTAAAATCTTTAAACGTGAGTATGACACAGTGAATTCTTGCTTGTTTATTGACAAAAATTGTATAAATTTATGGTGAGAAGTTCCCGTCCCCTCCACGCAGGATTGTAGGTGTTTTCTGCCAAAACAAATATTGTATTTTGTACAGCCATTGCGCGGTTGGGCGCGACAAAGTCACGTGCACGGTTCCATCACGGTACCGCGTGACGGCCCAGTCTGGTTACGGGTTCTAAAGTGTTTAATTGTGATTTGAAGTATTTATTGATGTTAACATCTGCGGCTAATTGATTGTGTGCGCATGGGCACGTGTGTGAGTTGAGTCCAAAGAACGGGCAACAAGATGTTTCATGTGTGGATGTAAATACTCAACTGATCACATTTATTATCAACGAAGAATATAAAGGTTACAAGACAGTATATAATAGAAAAGTTGTTATTGATTGGCTGAACCAGAAGGAGGGTGTAAGCTATCCTTAAGTAGCTGTCAATCATAAGTAGGGAAGCTAACATTGCTAATGAGTCACCACAGATTGCTTATTTTGAAGGTGATACGTCCTTTGCAACAACTTCAAGCATATTTTCCTCAATCTCTACCTGCTCCATTTATTTAGGAGAAACATTTTTAAATTTGCATTTTCCAAAGTTTTGTGATGGAAAAGTCGTACTTGTTGGTGATTCTTAAATTTTTTGACATTTTAATCGTAGTTTTAGTTTTTTCTCAAAATTATTTGTTTGTTAAAAATTTATTTCACTATAACCTTAAAGTTTCTGCAATGATTTTGCTGTTTTTCTGAAGTTTAATGTTAACACGAAGGCATTTTTTGATTGAACAATGATTTGGCTTCGTTGAAAAAATACGTTTCTTTACTCTTTTGGTATTCAGCTTTTACACCAGTTGCACTGTGTGATGGATAGTCTTCTCCCATACTTCGTTTCTTTTTGAGTTATATCTTTTATCTTTAATGGGTAAGTCTGATATAGTTTGTAGTTTTTTGGTGTTGGCATATATGTAGCATTAACTTCATTTAAGCAACTAATAAGTTCGTTGTTGCTTGTAGTTGTTTTGTCCATTTATATACCAGAAAAATTTTAATTAATCCATTTTCCCATGTGTATTCATCCAAGTATTATAAAACAGGGCGGCGAGGAGGTTTTACCTGTTGAACCGTGAAACGTGAAGGGTAAATCAGAGTTTTTAGTGAACTTTTGACATTTCGGCTTAAACCGAACACGTTATCAGGCAGTAGAAAACTATGTAATCGTAGGTCCATGGAGAAATTTCCTCCATGGTAGGTTTATCCGGGCGATTGCGAAAACTCTCTGTTGGCGCCGATTTCAACTAAAGATGTTTCCCATTTTTTGCTCGCCCATTTGAGAAAAAGACGGAAGAAGCTCACTTACCAGTGTCACGTTGAAAAGCGTCGAACCCACCCTCCGCGCCAGGAGTTCTGCTGTCGACTGGGCTGACAGCTGCAGCGGGCGTACCTATAAGAGGAGGTAGGCCTAAAGAGTAAAATCAAAATTTGCCCCCGAAGAGGTCGATATCACTTTGCCGTCACTTGTTTTTTCCCAAGATTTAAAAGGAACACAGGATCACTTGTGGAATTTTTCACCGGACACTCTCTGGCGGCGGCTTTTGCAGAGACCTGTTTTTGACACGGTCAAGAAACATTTCTAAATGAGTTCATGGCACCAGAGAACACTTCCTGGCTTTCAAACACTGACAGCAAGGACACGTGGAAATTACGTGAAAAAAACTTAAGGCATGACGTGGAAATCACGTCTAAAAAGACAATTCCAACGTTGTTTTGCTCATGGGAATCACGCGGTTAGCACGTCATTTCTTCACGTGAATATAACGTGACTAAGATGTCTTTCCAACGTGACACGTTTCTGCAATTCAATCACCGTTTCCATGTGATTTCCACCGGTTTATCAACCAGTTCATTGCATTTTCAATCAGTTGTGGTGATGATGGCTTTCGGCTTTCAACCAGTTTTCAACCACTGACCTTTTTTCACATTTTAACCTTTAAGTGTCAGTCCACGGATAGACCATGCAAAATCAGCAAAAAGTGCTAAGGTGGGAGGTCGGCAGATCTGGCTCAAATTCCTACCAGAAGGTGGTCTTGGGGCACAATAAAGACAGGCCAAATATTTCGGAGATTGGTCACACCGTTTGGGAGTAAGGGGCTAAAATACAGCCAAAAAAATACATTTTTTAAGATAACAGCAATTTTCATCAAAATACTGTCCATTTGAGTGAATTTTCAGGCGTTGGCAGGCAACAGCAGTAGATATTTTTTATATGTCAATGAAAATAGATGTCCCCTGTATTTTTTTCCCATTTTTCGTTTGTTCCAAATCACTCTTGATTTAAAGGTGCAGTGCTTTTTTGCACTCTTGTCAAAAAAGGTATGGTTTGGTCTACAAAGAATTACGGACCCTCTGCAGGGGTGAGGAAGGTGAGCACATCAGGGAAAGGAGTAGGGGGATGTCTCTCTTTATTAAAGGAATAAAATCTTTGCCCGCTCTTTCCATTGTAGAGATATGCAGGTGCATAAATGCACTTAACTGATGTACTACGAATGTACACGAACATCAAAATGTCTATATATACACAGGCATATCTCTGCAATGGAAAGAGCGGGCAAAGATTTTGTTTTTGTTTTTTAAAGATGGAGTCTCACCCTACAATTTCAGACCAGTTTTGTCAACCAGGACCCTGCAGAGGGTTGACCCATTTTAACCCCTATTTTGCTATATACACCCAACCAGCCAATTAATTGCGCCAATATTTTGCTTGCCTTTGTCCCTCACCAGGGGGTAACTACACACCAAATTTCATTGCAATCCGCCGACCCCCACCTTAGCACTTTCTGCATGGTCTATTCATGGACTTACACTTAAGTTGGAGCTGCCCATACATGTACATGTAGTATGGCAGGAGGAGTATTCCTGATGATCAAAAAACCCTGATCAGGGACTCTGTTAGGGCGAGTCGGCCGCAACAGTGAAGTTGCTACATCATATTCATAGTTGATGACGAGGCTTCAAATTTCTTGAAAACTTATGTGGTGTGGGTCATGCGTCGTTTCCTAATATTTTAACACTGATTAAAATTATGAGGGTTGTTTACATCTTGCCCAACCAAGGCTTCCTGTCACTCCTACTATCGCTCCATCCACCCTTGCCGACCACCGTAGCATTTATCGCTCGCATTTGCCGCCCATACGCGTGGCGGCTGAAGCAGCCAAACGTTACTGAAAGCGCGGTTTATGACGAAGATAGGAACATTGTGAGGTTTGGATCGATGAAAATCTCAAAATGAAGAATAATCTAATACGTTAATGCATGTTTTATTCACAAAACATTGGATTACACGCTATCATTGACAGTGGTGGGGGGTGTGCGGTCCATGGAACGACCTGTCTGCGAGCAGGATGACAAACGGTGGTCGTCAAGGGTGAAGGGGGCGTAGTTCGAAGGGCGGAGTGACCGGAGGCCTTGACTAGTCAAGATGGTTGTTTATGGTACCAACTAATGTCATTACAATGTTGGTATTAGTTGTCCCAAATGCTTTAATATACCACATTTTTCATTGCGCCGATAAATTATTAGGATTTGTATTGAACAGTATTTGTCGTCATTGTTATACTTGTATTCATTAAGTATTCATCTTTGTATTCATCATTGTATTCATCATTAAGTACTCATCTTTGTATTCATCATTTCCACATTCGGTTTCAGCTCAGTCTTTTCTAGAGTTTCAGATTGTAAAGTTCCTATTGAAAAAGACCCCGGTTGGGGTCGAAAATTCGTGAATTCTGGAGATTGACTTCTTGCTTATTTTCATCATTAACATTCTCAAAAACATTAACTTTTTAAAAGCGTGTCTTTTGTGACACGTAATTTTGACGTGGTCATTTAACATATTTACAACCACTTGTGTGGTCGTCAGTTGAAAACTGGTTGAAAACATGACGTGATTTGAATGTGACAACTCGTTTTCACACATGCGGGGCATAAAAACGTTGAATGGTCACGTGAAAAACACGTTGAAAACTTGTCGTGATACAACGTGTGACGAGTTTGACCAGTTATGACCAGATTACCACGTCTTTAAGACGTCATCATGCTGTCAGAAGTGCCTGAAGTAGCTACTCGTCGTGGAGTCACCTACCTTTCCCTTCCGGTGTCTCTTCATGATTACGTCCCAAGGGAATCAATGATGTATTAGACCCGCAGGGCATGACATCGGCTGATATTTGTTTACACCTCTGACATGTCTGATCATACTCGACAGCCGGATCTTTAGCTGGAAGGAGTTATCAGGAAGAACTGGCAATAGGAGTTGTCAGCGAGTTGACCAATAGATGTCACTACGGCCCAATTCAATGCATATAGCGGACCCAGTCATAATTGATCGAGCAGCAATCACGTAGATTTTCCTGTACATTGGTCCGCTAGAACTTTGCTGCCATCTGTTGGCAATATGCGCGGCTGACTGCTCATATTGCGAAAACGTGTGTCTTTAAAAAGGGGGTTTCGCCGTGTGATTTACGGGACCAGCTTTACAGTGGGGAGGTTTCGAAATCAAACGATAAACCAAAACTTTACGACAACGTTATTTTTCATACTACACACTGACCAGATTTTGCATTGCATTTTCGGTACAAAAATAAAGTTGTCGTTAACGTTAACGTTTATCGTTTGATTTCGAAACCTCCCTATTGTGTTTGTAGAACGGAACGTTTCAGTAGAGACTTTTTGAAGAAGTCCTAACTGGAAATCAGGCTTGGATAGGTTCAGAAGGAGTCTGAACGACAAAAGGTAGGTAGCTCACAACACCACCATTTTTGGAGAAGCAAAGGTATACTTACTACGAAACAATTGATCTGGCTCTGAGTAGTAAAACTCAGGAACTGAAATCGTGTGAAAACAGATATGAGCCAAATCAATAAAGGGTATTTAATGCTGGACACGTGTGATGAAGCCTTCTGTTCAGGGTTGTGACCGAACGACTGACGAAGAATCTCTCAAAATACTGTGTCTTGGCCTGAATGCACGTACAGGCGATGAGTGACGCTTATTTTCAGCAGCTTCCGTAGTACATTTACTGCTTTTCTATCCTCGGGCTTCAGCCACAGGCAGTACCGAAGCCGGAACCAGTCAACTTACCGATCAACAGGTCACTACTCTGTTCACTGGATTATGGCCACATTCCGTAGTTCGACTTTATGTATATTTTTATGGTGGTCAATAAAGTTATCAAATCCAAATTCAAATTCAACTAGACATGTGGAATTTGCTCATGAGCAAATTTAATGTTCAGGACACAAGAAGGGCAGCCACAGAGCCAGAATAGCCTAGCAGGTCATGAGATGAAGAAGACCAGGTATAAAAGTTGAAAAGTAGTCAGCAAAACCACAAATACTGTACTCGCGCCCCAATACCGTCCTGGGCGGGAATTCAGAGTAGGTGGTAGATTGTCATGTGGGCCGAGCTAGTCCGGTCAGTATTGTATAGAAATTGCCGTCAAGCGAATTATAGGCCCTATTGGTATGCAACAGGCCTCATTGTAAGATCATCAGACCATGACTTGATGTAGTCCGTGAATCACCAGAGCGCCGCGAAGTTTCGACATGCTAATTGCTGTTGCATAGGGCCTATTCGCTTGACGGCAATTTCTATACAATACCGACCGTACGAAGCTCTGCCCACACGACAGTCTACCGCCCACTCTGATTTCCCGCCCAGGACGGTATTGGGGCGCGAGTAAAGTATATCATTAAAATCTCACTAATATGATTATTTCCATGAAAAAGGCTTGTCTTTAAAAGATTACGCATTCATCTCTTGATGAAATCAAAAAAAATGGGAGGCTTGTGGACTGGTTTTGACACACGTGTTTGATACAACCACTTAGTTTCACCGTTTGACAATAGGTTGCTCTACCTTCACTTACTACCGTATTTGGATATTGGTGGGTGGAGTTTAGAATATTTTGTATGATTTTTAGCCCGCTTGGCCGCAAGGCCCAGCAGGGCTTATGCTGTGGTTGGGGTCATTTAAGCGGGTGATCCACTGTTGCGATTTCGGCTTGAGACGGGGTTGCGTTCCCTTGCGGTTACCTTATATGGCAATCGGAAGTCCTTATAAGGTAACCGCAAGGGAACGCAACCCCGTCTCAAGCCAAAATCGCAACAGTGGATCACCCGCTTCAAGCTTTTTACTCTCATCAATTGATGAATACCTAACCTTTTTAAGACAAACCTCTACTCATGAACAAGAGGCCCACGGCCCTGGCGCTCAGCTGACAGTTGACTTGAGGTGTAGTTGTAGGTGTAATGAAGCATGCTAAAGGAGAGGTGGAACTGTAAACTGACTGGGTCCAATGGATTTTATTACCGGTATAAAAAACAAAGAGCATGACACCAGTCCTTGGCTCAAGTGGTCTTTAAGTAGGTCACTAGGTCATGGAAGTACGTCACTTTAAACCTACACTTCATTACCTTGAGTTTGATACCAAACATGGCTACCGTGGCTCAACTGGTCTTTAGGTAGGTCACTAGGTCACGGAAGTAGGTCACTTTAAACGTACACTTCATTACCTTTAGTTTGACACCAAACATGGCTACCTTGGCTCAACTGGTCTTTAAGTAGGTCACTAGGTCATGGAAGTACGTCAGTTCAAACCTACACTTCATTACCTTTCGTTTAATACCAAACA